>OFHS01002236.1:0-22112 GCA_900245855.1 Calvadosia cruxmelitensis
TCCCCCACCTCCTCCACCTTGCGTCGTTCAAATTCCTGTAACGATCCATTTGAAGGGGAAGCTTGCCATCAAGTTGAAACATTGTGACAATTGTGACTTTGGCAAAAACATCGAATCCATTGGACCTCTGAAACTTTCTCAGGCGTCGGATTTGATTGGAAAATCCCGACATATGTCTCCTTTATCTAGCACAAAATTGAAGCTCAGTTTCATGGGCCAAGGGAAGGCCAAGCTATCACCTAGCAAACGCAGCGAAGTGTACGAGCAGAATGTGATGCTGAAGAACAAAATATCAATCCCTGAAACCTTGGTGCCAGAGGCTGCTTACAAGAAGGGCGTGGTGATCAGTCTGCCAAAGGGACATGCCCTGCTCAAGTGCGATGCAAACAAAAGGGTCGATATGGACTTCAGAAATATTTCCTGGCAAAGTGTTGTCAATGAAGCAGCATCCTCTCTTCTGGGACAATCATCGAACAAAAATAGCATCAACATAGATTCCGGTGAATCAAATACAACGAAGGCGGATCATGGTCTTGCGTATGTTAACCTTGATCCAGGCGATTCAATGTTCGCCAGTAAGAACGCCTTGACTGACAAACAGCCATCGCCAGAAGGACCACCGAGCCCAGAAGAACAACAGTTGACGGAAGCGCAAGAAGTCAAAGGCAATGACGACGACTTGCACACTAAAAGCCACTCGAGCCCAAAGAAAGAAGCGAGTGAGACGGACGAGACGAGCATCGGCAAGCTGAACGACGCACTGTCTGAGAACGCAACGAATACGGGTGACAAAGAGAAGATGACGAAGCATTTCTTGTCGCTGTTCAACAAAGACATGATGGTCTCCCTCTACAAGATGGCAATCAAGAACTTAATGAAAGATTTTGGCTATAAGATGACTAAGATACGAGAGATCGAGGACATTGCCGGCAAGATACGCCACCTGAAGGAGCAAGGCAACCAGCTGGAGCGACAGTACCCTGGAGTGTCACGCACGCTAATTGAATACGAGAAGTTCCTACCCAACATGAATCAGTTTCGTGTGGAATCAAAAGAATCAGTCTTACAGAATCAGATGGGCCAGAGGAAAGATGTCCCTCGACCTATGATTCAAACCGGTCAAGCGGTTCAACGCTCACGAACTGGCCGGTCTGTGAATGACCTCACAAATGGGGACGCAGACACTGCGATCCAGGGGGACATGGCTGGCGTGCTGATTGGAGAGAAGAGCAAACCACTGACTCAAGCAGAGCTAGACGATTGCGTGGAAGCTGCTTGTCAACAAAAGAAGCTCTTCCTTAAAAATGCGGGCACGTACTTTGAGCATTTAGACACAATGGCCATGCAACCATATGAAAAGTTCATTCAACAAGACGAGATGTATATGACGCCAGCTGAGAAGGAGATCTTGAATGATGGTCGAAAGCCAACAGATGACGTAGGGATTGGCAGACAGCGCCTTCCCAAACACACGGAGGAGACGCTGCGAACGCGCAAGACGCTAGAGAGTGGTGAGAATACAGAAGACACTCTTCAGCCGAAAACAATAGTACAGCTGTCAGGCAAGCTACCCAAAGTACCCATGAAGATTATCCTGAATCCGAAAGGTCCACTGGCCAAGCTGCGACGTCCGATTGAGATCGATCTGAAGCCTGTCACTGGGGAGGATATGAAGCAACAGCTGATCGCAAGAGCAAGTCCAGGCGTCTCTGTTGATCTCCTGGATAGCAGATATGAATCGAAGAAGATAGAAAGTCCTCCGCAAGTCAAGCCGAGCAAAGATATTTACGCTGACATCAAACGACGAAAGAAATTCGAGATCACAGGACGACGGAAGAGAAGGCGAAAACACAACATCAAGGGCCACAAGAAGGCTGAAATATTTCAAGCCAGCGCCACGGTGCCTGTCCAAAGTAAAACACTTGCAGCTCAAATCGAGCCAGCACAAGTATCACCAGGAGGCAGAGAAGAAAAGATTATTGTCAAAATACCCAAAGCACTATCCGAGGGGCTGCCTTCTTCGATGTCTAAGGCTAACCAGTCTGCGTCCTTGGTCGGTCTCGGAGGTCCTATCAATGGGCTGAAAGCAAACAGCTCAGTGATGGCGTTGCCTAAAGACCCGTACTCTGACATGGGCAGCGTGGTGGAAAAGAGAAAGCAGATTAAGTTGTCGTAGTTACGATTCTCTAACACAATGGACGGACACTCTTGTCTTGCTTCAAGGATGACGCCTGAACTATCATCGGACAACTCACTCGCCCCAGCACGCATCACAGAAGTGTTTCATCGATGCGTGGATTCATCACACGGAAGAGTGGAATGCATAGAGGCATTGTGCATCTGTCCTAAAAGACAACAAACGATTGACATGCGCAGAGTGCCTCAGGAGAAGGACTCACATGTTGTTATTAATTCTGTCGGACAGGCACTGTACTTAATAATCTTTATCTGATGTTTGGATGGAGACACACTAGACCACTCGGATAATTTTCTGTGATGTAATGGGTTAGAAATGTTAACTCTGTTCAATTTCAATCGACATTTTCGCTGACGGTACCGCGGTGAGCGAATGTTTTATTGGAGCATATAAAATTTTCAACAGAAATTTGCGTCTTGTGCCTTCTTTGTTTTAGAGTTGGAATGATTTTATAGCAGCTCAGGTGCAGCTGATGGAGGTGGTTTATTGACCTAATCGTAAGTCATTACAACATCCAGGTACATATGGCTGCAACCATCATTCGAAGGTCTCGCCTGACACTCCTGGGCACGCCTAAGACGACCCGACACACCACTTGCAAAAGTACTGTGAAGGTCCCCATGCAGTGAGCCGTACCGTGTTGGTGGCCATCGCTGCACAACTCATTTTGCCCTGCTCGAAGAGAATCTACAGTCTCTAAACATCACCCTGCAGGAGGCGAAGACGGCTGCGCTCTGTCGGCAGAAATGGAGGGCGACCATCAACAAGGCAACAAAGTAGAGTAGTGACGGACACTACAGATCTACAAACATGGTCCTATGTAATGAAATCGTATTTATTATTATTAGCATTTAGTGCGAGTCCTGAGTTAAGTGAGCAGCATCTGGTCCTCTGCATAACAACACCGATCATCTCATCAATGCCGATCTCCCTAAGCGGTTGCCGCGTCATCATTATCATCATCCTTTGTAAGGATAACTAGAATCATCATGTTGATCTTGATAATTTAATCCAGGAGAGGAATCATATTTCAGTAAGTCCTTTTTGATAAAGGTAACCAATCAAGCACGATCACAATTTGGAACAACAAAGGGCTCAATGTTCCGCCAAACAATGGCCGTCAATCAATCAGGCGCTGTGATTGCAGAGGAAGAAGTTGGTCAACGCATGTGCAAAATTGCTTCCAGAATTTAGCGCACCAGTGAAAGATTTGGCAAGTTGAGAAAAGAGTCGAAGCTGGTAAGGGTGAGTTTTTTAAATTGAGATTGCTTCTTTTGTCATGACCATGAACCTATGGAACATGCGGAGTGATGCGAGCAGGAAATTTGAGTTAATTAATTGACTATAACTATTGTTGGCGCTATGCTTCCACGTTTAGTTATTTGAAATCCATGAATTTGATTTGAGTTTTTCTTCGTCATTCTGCTCTAGACTCAAAGATGGCCAAATGTCTCACAGGAATACTTTTTATAAGCGGGGGCGAGGTCGAGGAGGTTTTCTAAAGTCTGGAGAGTATTATTTTGTTTTAAAGCCCTAAATCATATATTGAAATCCGCAAAGTTTAGGCTCAAGATTTGATCATTTGTTTTCGTTTCGCATTAGCAAGTAAAAGTGGCTCCTACAACCATGATATACTGCTATAAAGTATGAAGGTATAGGACTAGCATTCATGCGAAAGGGAACGACTTATTTGTCAACTCCAGTAGATTTCTTTGCTGCTTTTGCTAGTCATCTAACAATGGCATGCTACGTCATAACAATTGCCATATTTGGTCATCCATGTCATGAATCTGTAATCATGCTGCCATATAAGGATCGTTTAATATTCATCAAAATATTTGCCATAACTTACAGATTGTAAACCTTGCTTAAAATCGTTTTGCTTTCATCAAACACGTGTTGGCGCAAGAGGCAATTAAGAATGTATCTAAGGAATTGATGATTAGATGTTGTTCCTTGTTGAATCTTGGTCTAGTTATTGAAACCCTTCATTTGTGCTTTTTAGATATCACAATTCGACGAGCTGTCATGAAGGCGCTGTTGGTAGTCTGGTGCCTGGTGGTGGTCTGTACTACTTCCGGTCACGTGGAGGCAACCCAGGATGGAGAGCATCGCGGTAAGACAAGCCCACGCCATTTTGAATCCATCCATGCGATAATGAATTTTTACACGAGATCGCGATATTCCTTGAAACGAGACACAGTTATGTCATTAGCCCGCTCAAGTGATAAGGAACACCGTTCAGCCCTTGGCCTAGCCAAACACTCAAGCAATTGCTGAAATCAGGTGGTCGTTCAGAAATGTTGACCGTCATTTATTTCTTGCTTTAAATATTGCGTTTACAGTTGTTGACAGTGGACTCGATGATGAAGAACTCGACCGTTTGGAAGGTAATGCCGTTTTAAAATATTACTCTGCACCGCGTCTGCTTCTGCACTTATACTCCAGGCACTGTGTGAATTCTGAAATGGAGATGTTGCATGACGTCATTTCTCATTGCAGACCTGATGGATGATGACGACATCGACGATGAAATAGGTGAGATCGAGACCCAGGGCCATCGGGAGGCTGGGAATTCCAAAACTTATAAGGAGAGCAATTGAGATTTGTGAGACTGATTTTTGATTTCTATGTTCGCGTTATCAACAGCGCCTTCCCCGTCATTCAAAGATCCCGGATGGAAGTCCTATCCACCGCCATCAGGAAGACGAAGAATCGATTGGAGATGGTTCAGAAGATTGGGCAAACGATAAACAGAAAGCGCACCACGAGGACATCAACAGCAGCCTATACGTTTCAGGATGTGTTTGCTGTTGCCGAAGCTCCATCTGCAGCGGCATAATTATGATTATTATTATGTTATCGACACTATTCAATTGCATCTTGGATTACATCTCTTTCCGGGTAGCATTGAGCTTCTTTCTTCTGAGTGACGCTTTTCACGCAGGGTCATTGCGTTCATTATACGAAAACAGTTCATGGTATTCCGTCTAATGACCATATATGGCAGATTTGCAACTCCGCATGCAGAGACACGTTTAAAAAGATGGTTCATTGAGTTATACTTGATGATCACGACAGACAGACAAACCATCACACGGATTGAACGTAAAAAGAGAACACGTGGAAATAGCGAGGTCTTTTGTTGCAGTTGAAGCACTCGTTAGACGCGCCGCATCAATTCTAAAAGAAGCGCACTTTATGACAGACATCATGCAACATTTCTATTAAACCGAACCATATGACTATCGCCAGAAATTGGAAGCAGCGGTCCTAGAATGTCATACAAAACAGAGCGCATGAACGAGCGCGTCAGCAGGCTGTGCGATGGACGTCACTGCAATTGAAGGCAGGCGTCAGTTGTTTGGCCTGCCACATTTGCTCTCAGCCAGGATGCTTTCTCGTCAGTGTATGCGCGTTAACTCTTCAACTAGTTTCACTAAATCTTCGACGGTGCAATCACGCTTCCCTGAGTTGCCATCGTCAACCTAAAACAAACAAAAAACATTTAATTGAGAATGCAAAAAGGCCGCATTGCTTGCAAAGGAGAAACTTCAAGTTGGGCAAGTGATTACCTGAAGCTCGCTAGCCACTTCTTCCATTTGCGCCTTGGGTAGGTCGAGAAACGTTTCAACCAGGTCGCCATCGATGTATCCGTCGCAAGGTTGCGTCTTCCGCTCGTTAGAAAACGCACGCCATCTTCCAGGTCGTCAAGGGTAAAACATGACAAGACATAAGATCACATATCCCACAACCCCACGCGCGCTACAACCTCCATTCACAGACCAATATGAGAACGAAGAAGAGAAATGGAGCAGAGCCACCTGCCAAAGCATTATAATAGCACATTATGCGATGCCATCAGATCATCACAGCGCACACCCATCCGTCAAGATCACAACTGTAAGCCTGCACGAAATGGATACGAAGAGTGCTCGATGTAGCCAACTGTCTTTATGACCTGGGTCAGTTTCGCTTGCACTTGCACCAGAAATTCGTAGAGGTCCTTGGATATCGAAGCAATTACGCCTAAAGGACAACACAAGCGTCAAGTGAATCTTCCATTGACCGCATACGCACATCGATCGAACGTTCCATCATTCCAGCACGTGACAACCAACAGGAGCAGCTTACCGATTGAGCCGCTGACCGACCCATAAAGCACTGAGTTTTGAATCTGCGATGATTGTTCGCTGGCGTGTTGCATGACCAAGGAGCCTGAAACAAAACAAAACAACAGGCACGCATCCGCATGCAGTTAACTGGCTATCATTGCATTGGCCACTGCGTCTACTCATTGAGCCATGTTTCATAATGGCTTACCGTGTCTGAACACATTGACGAATTCGCCGAGATGGAATTGGCCAATCTGCTGCAAATGCCGGCGATCCTCGTCGGTCGTGGCGGCGCTGTCCTTCTGACATGTGATCAAATTGAAGGAATTCTCAGAACCAAGGAACGTGTCATCGTCCAGGATTTCAACAGCAGACATCCAATTCGGGGCGAAGTCATGCGCGATCTGAAATTGTCAATTAGTTAGAACAAGATCTGCGTTAAGGCTGCCTGCAAATGCTAATTATACTTCACGGATATTAACGATAACATGACTAAACTTAGCGGCCATGGTCGTCGTTTTTGCCACACACAGACGGAAACGCTTTCTATTCTGTGCCAGATATTCTGTGGCCATCAAGGATACTATTGAAAATAGGCACAATTGCTTTTGCCGCAACAGCTGTGATCTTCCACACATCCGCAGGGACACCATCTTCTCCAGCTGCTTTACCTGCATTCAGGTATTTCCCAGCAGTGTCCAAATCTTCGAGGGTGAAACGAGCAGTATTCACATCCGGACCATCAAGCAGATTGGGCGGAGGCTGCAAGATGCATCCAGTTGGAGGTCGATTTAGGATTGAAGAGAGGTGATTGCGAAATTGGACGAGCCTATCAGCGATGGAATCGGATGCCATGATAGTTTTTGGTTTGATCTTCCGATCCGTGAGCTTCTCGATACCACTCCATACCGCTCGTATGTTTCCTGCTGCAGTAGCTTGCTCAATTTCTGATGCAGTATCCTCAATTATCTCCTCTCTTCTGCGGATGTACACATTCTCAAGGTTTTCTTCAAGATGGAGTGTCGGGACATTGCTTCGTTTTGCCTTTAAGAGTTCCTTGCGTGCATGATTGACTTCCGGATCACTCTCCCATAGGCATGCTGGTTGCTTGCGCTTTTTCTTGGGGAGAACCACATCAGCAGTTTGATGTATGTGCTTTGGGGCTGTGGCGTAGTCGTCGTTCTCATTGATACCATCCAGCACTTCCATTTCGAATCGCGACCTCACATGTTCTTGTTGCAGCATAGAGACCAGTTGGGTAGTCGAGAACGATTCTTAATGTTGCGTGGCAGCCACAGCTTCAGCCCTAACGTGCAGATGACAAGAGAGTGGTCAGATCGGACGCTAACTGGTTGGATAGTTTTCGTTTTTTGCACGATACGTGTCCACCTTCGAGGAACAAAGACTTGATCAAGGCGTGCATTCCTCTTCCTAGGACCACGAAAAGTCACAAGTGCGTTCAATTTCTGTCTGCAGGTGCCATTGCATGAAATGAGATCTTTTGACACAACGAAGTCCGATACGGTATCAACGTGCGATGAGGGTCTCAGACGAAAAGGATGCGAGTTCCGAACAATACTACCATCAGCAGGCAAGTCCGCGTTAAAGTCTCTGGCATAGACAGCAAGGTCTCGATTTGGGGGGTTGAAATTCGCCAAAATGCCTATACAGTCGTTTGCCTCGTTAAGTGATGCAGCTGTTGCAGTCGGCATGTGACACGTGATGACATGAAGGCGTTCTCTGTGCAGTTGCAGGCTAATAGAAGAGACTCTATCATGATGTCGCTCAAACTGTAGTAATGCATTTCAAAGAAAATATACTTGGGCGAGACATCAGTCACGAAGCTACTACTTTCTTTGTCCAGCATGTTGGATTGGCCTCTGTTGCAATTAGCCTCCGTCTTTAGGTTCTACAAGTCACTTCTTGGCGGCTCAGCATCATCGTAGCCTAGTCTATCACATATAGGCTCAATAATATGCACCAATTCAATAGAGAAACTTATAGACCACAGATGGTGGACAGAATCAACATCATCCTATCCATGCAGTCACGCGAGCGCTAGCTTCGTTTGGTCCTTCGGGTGACCTTTAACCAGGGCTGCAGGTCGCTTCAGAGGGAACGATGTTCATTCATCTTGGCAGTCATGGTAACGACGCTGTTCAATCACAGTCTGGTAAGAAGTCTGAGTCCGCTTCGTATTGCATCGTCAGATCGGCTAACATGAATGGTTGGGTGAAGTACTGGCAATCAAAATGCTGTGTCTATCATTCAGATGTTTGTGATTGAAGAAATGGAAATTACATTAAAATCATTCAAAACAACCGATGCCATGTTAATACCTCGGTCAGTCTCCCTTCGACAGATCGGTACGCGAGCAGCGTCATTGACCGCATCAAATCACCGACCTGACAACAAACAGACAATCGTACACAAAATGACATTAATTGGACTTGACCAAGAAGCCAGAGATCGCAGACAGCAAACACAGAAGAGATGAAAACATAAATGAACTTACAAGAATGAAGTCACCCTTCGCTTTGAGATATAGCGCCAAGATCGTATCAAAGTAGCTACACTCTAACTTGAGTTCCTTCTCGGATGTCCATTCGAATATCGACACCTTCAGAAGAAGAAAGGGATGCTTTTTACTCACTCACACTTCACAAGGTACTCAGCTGTGGTAACGACGGAGGCGTCTACTCACCGCACTGTTGATGCCAGCGAGCACTTTGCCATTGAACTCCACCAGGGAATACACGGCACCTTTCACTTCCGTTGCTCCCACTTGCGCCAATTTACCTGAAATAGAAAGAAACAGAAACGACAACAATTAACTAAAGGTTCCACAAACCAAAGCGGCATCCAGACAACACTCCGTCCATGGCCTGCTTGATGCAGCATCAGAGTAACTCACTGGTGAAAATATAACATCGATGCAACAATCACTTGTCTATGATGCTCGCTACACAGGAAGTAGCTACCACGTCTCTGTATGAACCACGTACACACGCAATTGCCGAATACAACTCAGCATATGAACAAGGTGATTGAATTCACGACACAAACATCGAGCATCAGCTACAGATCCAACGACGAACAAACTAGAGCAATCCACTTGCCGTCAGCAAACTGAAAGAGCACAAGGCGACCGCTTTTCGGCTCGGTATCCTCAGAGCACAAGAGGGCAGTTCCAACGCAATAATAAGTGGTGTCGTCGACTCCCAATTTGCAGGACATCATCGCAGTGCCGTATTCCTTCGGAAGGAATTGGTGGACCGCATCGACTGAAAAGACAGAGAGGATGATGGCGATGCATGACTAAAAGAAGAGGCAACAATCACGTGATGGTGACAGAATGAAATGTGCAAAACAGCCACACAGTTCTAGGTCTCATCCTGTGCAAAGCAAAAGGACAACCCAGCAGTAAATCATTAGATCTCTGGATCTGCCTAGGAGCATGCGCATCTCTTATTGCAAACTCAAACGGAACGAGGCACAGATAGATGCAGAAGTGCTGTTACCTACCTTCAAATGTTTGCTGATCGATGACCAGAAGGGAGCACACCTCGACCTTTTCGTCCACCGGAAGTGCATCAGGAGCAGTTTTACTGCTGCCAGGAAGTTGCACGTCAGAGGCCGTTGCCATGGCACTACTTGAGGCAATGGTGCTTGCCGATGGGGCGATCGGGGCGCTGCGCCCTGTGATTGGGTCGACCAATTCCGCCCTCATTGATATTACACCAAAGGTACGAGTTGCCTCTTGGTGAGAGATGCGTCTGCAATTGCAGTAGCAACAACAACATTGAGATGGGCCATTGCAACAGCATGCAAAACATTGCGTGAAGGATTGCAATAGTGGATGGGATAGCAACATGGAACAATGCCACTGCAGAAATAGCAGAAAGCCACGAAGAGCGATGATACCTTGGAGATTCACCAAGAGGAATGGTGCGGATGTGAAGCTTTTGGATCTCGTCAATTGTTCCAATGACAAGTCGTTCTCGGTCAGTAATTGCCAGACTAAAACAAGAGACCACATTCACATTTGACACTCCCAATGCACCCTGCGGCATTCAAGTGTCACTATTTGCATAATTCAGCAGCCAGAGGTGTTCAATCAACCTGATCGCTGTTCTGTCCACTCACTGATACAACATTCACCCTGCAGTACACCACTATGGCTCACAAGACAATCACTCATTGCCAAACAACACACATCATACACAGAATGGAGCATAGCATCGCGCACAGACCTGTCTTGGTAGCCTTGTGAGTTAAGAGGACAGATGTAACTGATTTCCTAAAAAAATACCAAACATAATTAAATCAGGCCAATGCCACATCATCTTAACTGCCCTCAGCATAGCTCATTCTATTTCTGCTCACATCGTATTTGAGTTGCTGTCAGATTAACAAACATTTCAACCGTTTTCGTTTTTATTTCCACCCAGTTGGTTAACGAGATGCAGGCTGTATCATCTCTTTACTTTGGAGAGATTCTGTGATGAAAATTCAGCAACCGTCTGCTGGAATATCATCATCGCATCCCTCTGAATTGCATTCTCTCTTTCTGTACTCTACCAAATTAGATCGGATTTTTCGCAAATTTTCAAGATTAGATTTCATTGGATGCAGATTACAAACTGTTGTGAGCCAGTGATTGAACTACATCAGGAACGTGGCTCTTCCACTTGACAGTAAAAAAGAAGTGTTGTACAAGCACATCAGTAGAACATCATACCTTTGAATTCAAATTGGAAAAGACTAGTTTATGATTACTACAGTAGATGACGGTTGGTCGATCAGAGCATGCAAAGACACTAGCGCTAGGACTTGAACGGAACGCTCTGAGGAATATTGGTTGAGTTCCCAGCGTCACTTTCTTCTTCTGCTTCAAAGTAGCTACAGAAGAGTAACAAACCAATGGTATTAATAGATGATTAGTAATTGACCAATGAGATTAAAGCAGAAAGATGAGATGCAGGAATGCGGAGTTGCACGTTATAACAATAGATTACAGTTCTCATGGTCCATGGCAATGTAGAACAGCGTGCCGTCTCCAAGAGCACAGAGAAGATAATTTGTTCCTTCAAATGTTGTCAGAAGAATCGAACGAGGGATGATTTCTAAAAGACAGATCACACATTGTAAAATTAGAATGAATGACTTGGACGTTTCTCAACAATATATCGATGAAATTTACTACTGGCTGCATGAACATAAAGCAAACGTCACAGATCGGCTTCCCTTTTGTACTGGGTAAAGCATGATGGGAAGACTTGAAATGAAAGCATTCAATCCGGCCTGATTTTAGACAAACCGAGATCACGCCTTCTACGGACATACTTTATGAGGATCCCACCCAACACAAGATTATAACTGCAACAATAATAGATGTAGTCCTTTGTCTTACCCCCGCCAAGCTTTTCCGTGTACATCTCCTTCAACGTAGGCAGCGTCAGAACCTTAACAGAGATGTCGATCCATAAGCCAACTGCCACAATATTGGCACTTTCATCCTCACCTGCAGAATCAAGAAGCACTCTCAATTACAACAACAAGAATCGCGGCATCAAACAGGTGAAAGAGTCACTTGTACAATGCTACACAATGATGACTGAACAAAGACATCTTCGTAATCAAGAGAGCCATACCAACATACCTAATGGTGAGATGTCAATGCACGCCACTTCATGCTCAAGCGTTGTGAAACTACAATAACAACACACGGAGGCAATGAGAAGCTCAATTCAACTAAAGAGAACAATGGTACCAATGTGAAAGCTACTCCAACAAATAAAAATGGGACAAACAGGGCGTACATGATTTAACACACCCGTTCTGTAGAACCATAGATAGCCAGGCCGAATTAATCTGTCTTACTTTGCAGTTCAAGCGGATCATTATCAATTGATGTTTAATGGTAATCAGATTAATAGCAATCAACAAACCATGCTTCTTCTAGTGATCCATCTCTGATCTCAAAGTAGTAAAGCTCTGGTCCAATAGCCACAACAATCTGAGACTGATTGCAAGTAGCAACACTGATATTCTTCTTTGATTTGTGCGACCATTGACTGACCAAGAGACGCGTGCTGCAGTTAATGAGGCGAATAGACTGTTCTGTTATTTGAATGATCTGATTGTGAACAACGTTGCCACAGAAGTGCGTTTGCTTGTCACCCTCTATGCCGTCGACTTCAATTTCTTCGACTTCTTCGCCGCTGAGAGACAGAACTCTAGTCTGACCGACGAATGCAAGAATCAAGGTATCATCCAATGCCGAACCAACAGAATCAAGCTTCAATGCCCATATGCCTAAAGAACACAATGGAAGTTACCTAATTATGGAGAGTGGAAACGAGACATTCTACGTTGAACACAGATGAATATCTATATTACTAAGACTGCCTAATCAAGGCACAATGTCATGTTAGCAGTAGCCAGCGGAGCAGCTACAAATGCCCGTACAGAAGGCAGACTAATCATTGTGAAAGTGTTGGGCAACCATAGGTCTCGCTTGGAGAAATTCATCTCATGGACATCAGACCACATGTGCTGCTTCTGATAGAAATGATCATATTCTTCTAACCTACGATTCCTGGTAAATCAATGACGCCGTGTTCATGGATTCCAATGCCATTCCTGACAATTCTCAGTGACCCTTCTTTCATGGCTCCTGAACACGTGACAAGCTGCAGGCAAGAAAAACACAAATATAATATATAGAAACTATTATCAACTATTGCAATCAAACCACTGTTACAAAGCTGTCATAAACAAAATGGACGTAGTCATCTAATCATATGGTTGTACAGCCTTTCATCAAGGGGGTGTGACATGGGACATTTATATCGTTAACACCCTATTAAACAATAGAAGTCATCTCGAGATGAACCGGATGAAGATATCATGGCACGTCCAGTCATTCATTGCCAAGGTCACATCATAACATTCTAATTAATAGGTAAATATATTGCCAATTAAAACAGCACCCTACTGAGACGAGTCACGAAGAATGCAGCAGGGTGGTCTGGTATTGTATGATGATGTATTGAATGTTGATTTGTCTTTCCTTGGCGTTACTCCGTCAGCTGTGTCATTCCGTCAGCTGTGTCTTACCATGACTAATGACGTAGTTTATGCAACAAGTGCATCATTAAGAGGAAGAGATACAACCCTGGATAGAGGACTGCTTTTATATTTGCGAGCACTGCAGGGGTCACGTTCACCCACCTGACTCTGCCGTTCCAGATCTACAATGCACATGTCGACAATAGGGCCAAGGTTTGTAAATGTCTCCATTGTCTGCACAAAGGAGCCTTGTTCATTGGCTTCTGTGTTGAGCTGCAAAGAGACACACATCGGAATGGAATGCTACAACTAAGAAGGAACAGCGATATCATATTGAAGCAACATCTAATGTCATACAGCTTGACACTGACACGGCTACCATCGTAATTTATCACACTCAGTTAGGTTTCCACAGATTCCAGAATATTTATCAGTATGGTAAAGACTGAAGAGCAGGTCAAACTCTCCTATGCCGATTTGTGATTACGAACATCAGATTATCAATCATTCATTAACAGCGAGTTAACAAACTCCGCATGATATACAGCTTCAATGCAAGGCCCACCTTGACTAATTGAGAGTCACCCAGTTTTGATCCAACAAATACGACTGCATTGTCAAGATATGTCAGACAATGAGCAATGGACGTCTGAAATACAAACACAAAAACAAAAATGAAACAAACAACAGTCAGGTGGAAATAATACTAAAGCAACAATGGCATAATCAGGAATATAAACGATCAACAGGGTATCTTGTCTACTTCCAGTTTAGAGACCTGTAGTAAACACTGCACTTCCAACAACATACAATGCTAATTCCAGCATTGGATGACTACTTCCAGACTTGGGCATTCCAGTAATGTCGCTTGTGCATGACTGGGGCTCAAGCAAAATTGCAAACTTATCAATTACATATTTTCACTTGCAAACGTTGCAGGTGACACTCATGAATTCACTTGTAGAGATCCCATCAGCAAATTGCCGACAATTCTAAAAGTTTCTTTGCATTATATTAAGATTCCAGAAAGAAGTGGCAGCATGTTTACCATGTGGACCTGTTCGGAAGTAACACTTTTGTCTGAGCTAAACTTTCAAGTGCTAAGTTGCATTTGGTCCGACATCTATCTGCGACATTCTAGACATATGACGATTCTACGCTAAAGGAAAAGTTGAGTAAAACAGACATAAATTATGGCTGCGGCTACTTTAGATAAATCCATGCACCAAACAGATGCAGAGACATAATACATGTCATAGCCTGCTGATGTCATACCCTGCCAAGGACTTCTACTTTCAGACCACTGACGCTGACACTGCCATCGGCCTGCTCTTGCTTTTCGAGAAAGAGCATGAAGAGTGTGCCATTCATGTCACCAAGCAGGTAGCGCATCCCGTTCTTATCAACTCGGCTGCAGCAATTCAACACACTTTGCTACAAGAGACGAAAACATCACAAGCGAATAAGAGCTAATCAGCATTATGCCAAAGACAATTGAGTTGTTTACAATAGTAAGAGCACAATATTTGATTTGAAGCAAACAGTGCACCTTAATTGCAGGTGGGGCAATGGCATGATATTTTGTGCCTTTGTGATAAGTGATTGTCTCTTGACCAACAATCAACGCACCACCAAGTGGCTCTGGAACTGTAGAAAACAAAAAAACTTGATTAAATCCGCTTCCAACATCAAACCATCTCTAATAGCAACCATGGGAGGCACTTTAGCATGTAAAAACAGAAAAAATAAAAAATTACCCAACACCAACCTAACTGGAGGGGCATTGTTAATTTATACTCAATTAAACTGGCTGGCTACAGCATCGTCAAATAGGAAAGGACAGCATTCAACATACCAGTGACAACCATGCATGCTTCAGATTCAACATGATCTTGCTCCCACGGGCCCTTTGAGAGCTCTTTGTCACGTAGCAACACTTCATAAGTCTTAACGTGGCGTCCATGGCTGTCCTATTTCACGACAACAGAAAAAGAACATGGTCATCAGTCATCACCATAAATACATATTCAAATTGCAAGGCATAAAGATTTGGCTTACAACACAAACCCCGCACAGGACAAAGCAAGCTGAAAGTAAACAATAAAGATACGAAATAGAAGACAAATCATAAAACGTCAAAAGATATCCTACTGATAGAGTGTGTGTCACGCAAGTTGAACAGAACAATTTGCAACAGTCAGTCAGGATTTTTTTTGAGGTTTCACATAAACAAAGTATTCGTTCGTCAAGCATCAGATGAGCTTGATGGTGGCTGCAGTCATTATCTTGCACTTGAGCCCAAGAATTGAGTGTAAGTGTTTCCTCATTGATCTATGACCAAGTGAAGTCATTGCTATAAAGTAAGAATGGAATGGAATTGGGATTATGAAATTTATTGTCAGAACTGGAATTGGAATGCGAGCTCTTGATTCCGTTAAGTCGGAATCAGAATTGAAATTCATAGAATGAGAATAAAAGATGTTAGAGGGGTCAAAGGTAGATTTTGTCACAACAGTTGTCAAATGTGTGATGTCCATGACGAATGAAACAAGATCTTTTTGTTCGCAAAAGACAAAACAAGAGCTCTTATAATTAAAATTGAAACAGATAAAAGCTGCACTGTCGTCAGATTTCTTTACTTTCAGGAATTAACTAAGAATGATTGTTCATTTTTCTGACTTTTTTCGGAATCGTGTTCCAACCCTGCGACAAATGACCTAAGTACGTAGGTAAGTTCTTTGTAGTTAGATTGCTATATTTACTAACGCTGAACAAAAGGATCATTGAATCAAACGTCAACTCTGAGAGACAACACTAATATACTCTCAGTTACACTGGCTAACAGCAATGATTTTGCTTGAACAATTCCCAGTACAAGCACTCACAACCTGTCTGATTACAAAAGGCCAAGTGCTATACAAACCTGATAGATGAAGATTACAGTTGGATTCTGACAGCCATGCAGGAATTGTATGTCAACAACCTGAAGCTCTTCAAGCCTGAAATGCAAATGTTTAATAATTACAAATGATCAGTTCTCACTGCGCTGCAGACTGAACTCTGACAAAAAATACCACAATGTGTTCAATGTTCCAGGACGCACAAGTGGAGAAACACCTTATAGTATTTAAAGCAGGGATTAGTACTTCATTGACTAGTTACCTAACATTAAAAGCCTTCAGTTCAACACTAGAGCCCAGTTCCAGTGGGATTATCTTGAGCAATCCATCGTACAATCTGAGACCAATGACACGGCATTGTGGGTCAATAATGCCAATCATCCCTGTGTCAGACGGCCTACCGACGCGATCCTGAAACAAACCAAAAGCACTACAAATTTAGAACTAAATAGTGCCAGTGGCAAATTAACACACACAGAGAAGTCAAGCACTCTCAGAAAAAGATCCCTTCTCTTGTTTACGCTTAATGAAAGGTGAGATTCCTCCGACCTTCAATGCTGCATGATATACCAAGAGCAACACTCGACAAAATTGCCAATTGGATCAAGTGCCAAAATCAAGCAACAAGAAAATGTCTCAGCAGTAACGTTTGGCATTTGCTGATGTTGCACAGATAGTGTAGAAAGAAATTAGTTTTAGAGTAAATCAAGGCAAAAGACACATTCCACTTTAAACAAAACGTGTAGAGCAAGCAACCTTGCTTTTGCATTTGACAGATCCCATACCTGAACATCTCCACAAGCCTTGGTGATAATGCTTCCACTTTTCCTGTCGTAGCTTAAAATTGCAATTCGATACTTCTCAGTTAGGATGAAAAGCAAGTCCTTCTTTTCGTTCTAAATCAAACACAAAAATTAATATCATCAAAAAGGAAATTAGGAGGGAGCTCATACTGTCTTGCCCGTTCTGACTGCTGACTCCCGCATTTTCCAAACTTGAGAGCTAAATGCGGCAAATTTGTAAAAGGAAGATATTGACAACTGCTGAACTTTTGCTTTGAAAGTCAAACAAATACAACTTTAGACAACCTCAGCACCCATCAAAGGCATTAAATGATCAGGAATCTAAAGCAATTATCTACTCTGAGCTGCTACGCAACCTTGGTCAGTGTTGTACGTCGTGCATTCTTGCTTAGCTTGACGCAGCTGCGTTAGCAGCGCGGACAATAGAGTTCCTAATCGATTGAATTTCTCGTATCGATTAATCGGATGGCTTAGTCAACTAGTAATCGATTATTAATCGATTAATCGACAATTAAATTCAAAGAATTGCCGTGCGTAGTATTTAGTGAATTATCACCTGAAACAAGCTCAAACTGTCGCCCAGGAGACTCACAAGATTGCTTCCCATGTCTAGCGAAAAGAGACGGCTTGAGCCATTGGAACTTGGAGCAGATTTAATTTGTTTCCTGCTTGCTTGGCTGTTGCAAGGGAAAAGTGTGCGACTATGCACCGTTTAGTTGCAGAAGTCACGAGAATAAGTGCATTTGATGTCCTGTTTTATTTGCCACGACAAAAAGAGAGTCCATGATGTCGAAGTGACGCATTTAGAAGCCGCTTTAGAAGCAACTTGTAACCGTAACTAGTTACTTTTGGGCAAGGTAATGAGCAACTTTGACTAGTTACTTTTGTTGTTTACCACAAAGTTACTCCTCATTTCTAGAAAAATATCGAAATCATGATCATACACAGTGAGAACAAATGACACCACAACGGCACAACATCAGGGCTTCAGAATGATCTTCGATTTAACGATGGACCATGCGGATGGCGGAATTTGCATTCCAAGCCGACTGCGCTCTGATTGGTGCAGTAAACAATACGCTGAATATGACTGCTCCTTGCTGGAAAACACACACTTTGATTGCCAGATTTTGAATGACAGCTGAAAGTCAAAATCAGCAATTGTGGAAAAGAGAGTGCCGAAATCTAATCATTTCAAAAGGAACCAGATTTCTCATGCAAGATTGTAGTTCCCTACCGCCTTAGCTACTAGAAAGAAATAGTAGCGAAAAATACAGACTACTGGAAAAAAAGTAGTTTGCTACAAATGTAACTTTAAAAGTAACTTTAACTAGTTGCCTTGAAAATAAAGTAACTTCTACTTGTAACTAGTTACTTTAAAAATAAAGCAACTTCTATCGGTAACTAGTTACTATTATGGCAAGTAACTTGTAACAGTAACTAGTTCAGTGGCGTAGCCAGCTGCAAAGCAGCGAACTACTCGCTGCTGGAGGGGAAACATTTTTGGGGGTTGGGGGCGTGGCATTAAGGCCTCCCCAAACCGTTTATGGTCGCAATATTTTAATATATCCTTCTTACTGTAATTCTGTAACTTGGCTTAGCATGCCAGCATTGATGAATGTCATGTAAAAGCGGGTCATGCTTTCCTACTCGGCGAATTTTTCTGTTTCGAGTGGTGTGCTGTTTGGGATTGCAATATCTATTTCAATAATATTATTGCCAAGTAAAGGATTAAATAACGGTGAACAGCTTTTATATGATTTTGGTCAGGTAGGTTGAGAATCATCCTTCTGGAGAAGCTGGTTCTTCTACGCGATTGCGCGGCTATCTGCGCCCACCAGTCCCCATAGCAATGATTCTATTCTGGGTGCAAGTGTGAGGTGTCAGATGACGTCGACACAGAGAAGAGAAACTGGCCAGAACCCTGCTATTTCGCGTCACGCGAGAATAGAAGGATTTCGGGATTTATTAGAATAAAGAGAGGGAGGCAACATTCCACTTTTGGCTAATTACAGGACAATCACATGACCTTCCCTTCTGCTTGCCGCAGAGGAGCAGGACGGATCTGACGACGTTGTCGTCCAACAAAGCAAAGGCACTCAAACCCATTCATTTGATAATTAGGCAACGTAAACAATAGTTTGGCTCATGTTATGCCACGAGAGTCAGGCGGTCGAAGTTCGGAGTGTTGCCTCGGTAGCAACAAACGAGCCAAAGAAAACAATGACATGTTGCCTTGTCTTTCTCCCAAATAGCACAGTACAACCATGTACATGAACCAGACTGCGGAGCGTGGCAAGTGTGCACCCAAGATCTGTCGAGTTTTAGAATTTTGCGCACTTGAGATTTGGCTGTACAACAAAAAATAATGTGCACTGCTCTTGATTTCGATGTGTACACAGAAATTCTTACTAACAAACAGCTGCCAAATTGCATTTTCGCTGAACTTTACTCCTTAATTTGTTCATTGGTGCACCTAAAGTGTGCACTTCAGTATCTTTTCCAAAATTTTGTGCATTTGCACCTGAAAAATTTAGCCTCTGAGATCTCGGCGAGATGTGCCACACTCTGCAGTCTGGCCTGACTGGAATTTATGTACTGCGCGGCAGAGATCTCCGCCGCACAAGTCTGGCCTGCTGAATCCGCAGCCGAGCAGATTCTGAGAATTGAGCTCCGCTGCAGATAGTTTATCTGAAAAACAGTCTCTATCCGCGCAATTCTTACTGTAACTCTGTTATTCAAGCTGATAACCGTTGCTGGACCGCGCATTTTTGTCACATCAACGAGAGAATAGGAGAGACCAACTGCGCAGAATATTTCGAAAAAATTTTCTCTGCCGCGCAAAATACAAATATTCCAGTCCGGCAGTCTGGTACATGAAGAATATAACAAGGCTTAAATGCGTATTTCAAAGGGTAACTTTTTGGAATCATTTTCCTACTGGGCAGGAAAGCAGGATGCTCTGCTGCGCCATTGAACTAGTTACTATTTAAAAGTAACTTGCACAGCACTGGTCACATGTATAAATAAAATCACCAAGAAAGGATGTTTATGTTGACAATTATTAGCCTAGGTCAAAAGGTCAAGCCTACCCGAGTTCTGATTTGTCGCAATTTGGATTCTGTTGTGGCCATCCAGTTTTACAATCACATGTTGCAGCGAAGATGTTAATTAAATAACGGTGATGAGAAAATAGTTATATCCACAAGTCAATTTATCACGATCGAAGGACAAGAGGAGCGACGAACCTGTGGACGAAAGAGTTCCATCGTCTCGACTCTGCCATTGATTCCGACATCAAGAATCGGCTTCAAGCCTTCAGCTGTGACCGAGTGGATTTCAAGTCGGCTGTTCTTAGCGAGGATCAAGTTCAACTCGTCAGGAGCAGTGAAGTTGCCAGTGACTGCAGCATTGACAGACGTCGGCTTCTGTGCACTGACAACGTAGTTGTACGCCATGATTAAAGATTAAATAACTGTTATTAGTATGTGTGTGTGTCACGCTCTCCTCCGTTGAATATAAGCTACAGTCTCATTGCAGGAACGGATGCATCAGGCGATAGTTACAGAAGCAACAACACTCCTGACAACGCTGCTTCTCCTGTCTGTCTCCCGCTCAACTCACAATCTTGCTGCTGCAGATAAGGTCCATAGACATAAGGTCCTCATATTAACGAGGCAGCGTCATCATGGCCGACGTTAAAGTCATTCTACGAGGCTGAAGAGAAAGAACACCGTTGGAGAAGAAATCCACTTTCAGTTTCAGTTTCCAGCAGATAAGAACTGCACTACTGGGAGACAGCTTAGGAGTGAGTCTGAGAATATTAGAACATATCGACTGTCACGAGTCTCACGACTGATTTGAAACGTGATTTGGACTGTGCAATGTGCATTGGCTGGCTGTAATGGCGTGACGGCATTGGGTATTTCTATTGCAATTGCCAGGAAATGACGAGTTTCAAGAAGAAGACAACCAACAGGGGGAGATTGTCTTTTCCAAAAGGAACTCGACCGTCTTTCACAAACAACCAACTTCTCATCAGCACAGGGATTCCCTCGTTAGACAGTATATTAGGTTTGCATCCTACCCTACCATTATCTGCTGTTACAAAGATTATTGTTTTGTGTTTTACTGTCAGCCGAGAGCCGAGAGGTCGGAGCGAGTGGGCATGTTTTTTGCAGTAGGCTGCTAGGACTAGCCTCAGTAGTATGATAGGTTAGTCACAGGCCCCCGACTGCATTCTTTGCGTTTTGCGCCGGGAATTTCGAGTTTTGTGCGGCTCAAACTGCGCGGATTTTTCCGCGCAAGACAAAAATAAACAATAGAAATTAGCAGTTTATTTTAGGAAAATGCTTATTTAGTGTCAATTTTATCTAGAGATTGCGCGGGATGTTCGTTTTCCATAAAACATTGCGCGGGCGCGGATTAGGACGTCAATCTGCGCGGGGAATGAATTCCCAGCGCACTACATGAAATCCTGTCGGGCACAGGCCTATGAGTTGGAGACAACTCAGGCAATACCAGTCTGCAAAGTGTGGCATTTGCACCCCAGAGAAAATTTTCCCTGATTAATTGGTGCCCCTGGGTACTAGTTTAGACATGTTTCTATTACAAATGATCAAGTGACTATCAAAATCCATATTCAATCAAATGACATGTTCATTAAGTGAGACGACAGGCTAGTATCTGTTGTGACCAGCTAGATCTTACGAGAAAAAATATAGACGGACGAGGGCAGGCGGCAATCGATGTAGCGGACCAAACTAAACGGCATGATTAACATTGTTAGTCGAAAGTTGAATTCCAGAAGATGATTGGTGTTCCAGATAGAAAATGATGCAGGTCAGCAAATGTCGCGCTCAGTTCTCACAACAGGGACGAATTACAAGTGTACATGAATTTATAAATGTATTTGTGCCACAATTTGGTC
Organism: Calvadosia cruxmelitensis; assembly: GCA_900245855.1. Taxonomy (NCBI): domain Eukaryota; kingdom Metazoa; phylum Cnidaria; class Staurozoa; order Stauromedusae; family Kishinouyeidae; genus Calvadosia; species Calvadosia cruxmelitensis. The sequence continues at coordinate 22,020 of OFHS01002236.1, forward strand.
CGTAGACAGAGAAAGATGGCGAAGGGCAGGGGTGTAAAAACTAATAGAAAAACTTAGTTCGCTAACGCTAACGCTAATTTGTTAAAAATTAGT
>OFHS01002237.1:1999-22286 GCA_900245855.1 Calvadosia cruxmelitensis
CCTTTTCTGCAGCATTGAACTTATGAAATGTCACTAAATTGCTCTGCACATCCCTGCAATCAACGCGCTGTCATGCCATTGCTTTATTAGCTGTTCTCCAATACAAGCCTACACATTGACTGAGCATCAATTTATTGCTTTTCCCTATAGCCAATCAGCGTTGCCAGAAGCTGGTCGATCATCATGGCAACACACGTTGTCGTGTGCCCAAATATCCGGCATCCAACGAGTACCGTGTACGTGTCCGACAGCACACGTATGATCGTGACTATCTGTGCATACTGATGGATATCGGACTTGCAACAAGGGACAACTTCGGTGTCATCAGTATGTTGCGCATAAGTACCTCTACCCGGCACAGCGTTTCGATCATTACAGCCCGATGAACCACAAGGAGTTCCTATACGCAGCTCCTCAAACACACAGATGGTAGATGAACGACTGGGAGTTGGATACGTGCTCGGCTGCTCCAGCAACAAGAACGACCGTCGTGACGTCGACATAATGGAGAACGACGCGCGCGAAATTCAGACACATCCAGAAAGGATCAATCCAATGAAGCGTGCTTACGAGAGCTACATTGCAATCTCTTTGTTCACATTCACACCAAACCAGATGCAGCACAGTTATCACACTCACACCACTTTCTTCTTGTACATTTCCAGGTTCTTCACAAGGAAGAAAGGTCCAGCACTTCAGAATGAAATCTGCCTCCCTGAGATGCAGTGGCTGGTGCTTGGCTTTGATTTTATAAATACCACCGTCGTCTTTACCCATGTGTCAACACTACCCCCGAAATGCGTTCCGTCGTAGTGACACATTCCAGGCACGTCCGCAACATCGATGCTGCAACAGGACTCCCGCTGGCAGATGTTGCGTGTCGCATGCTGCCGGATTGTAGGAAACATGCACCCAGTCAGGTAATCTAATAAAAGGCCTTCTTTCATGGACAGGCCATGTCCACTATTGCATAACTTCCTGCCATTACCATCACTGGCGTAGATGGTAGTTCTGCTTATCCTGCTTAGCACCACCAATTCACTCAAAATTGGTATCTTCTGTAAATGAGATAATGATATGTTAAATATCCTCATTGTAAATTTATTTACTTTTCAGAGATGGCAAAATACGTCAATTTCGTCTTGCCGCAACCCTACCAGTTCACCTTATTTCCCCAGCCTAGATCCCTAGCTGCAAAACTGAGATCTACGTACTGACTATGCCACTGATAACCATCATCTTTGCCCTCTTCTTGCAGCTCCTTCATATTGTCGACTGCATACATTTGAAGTACTACATGGACACCACGACAGCATTCAGCGTTCGTCCACCTGAGGTCGGCCTCATAGACTCCTTGGAAGTCTATTTGAGATGCTTTGTGCGCCTGCAATTGTCATCGTACGTCGTCGCCTTGTCAAGTCAAAGTGTGCATCCGTCACCTTGACGACGTGATCGATTACCTGATCAACAAAGTTCCTCAAAATGCTCCACGTAATGGCAACTGTCTCTCCTACAGGCCAGAACAACTATCACGATACATATGAAACAACTGCTCTATGTGACATGTGATACTCAACCACATGGCGATGTAAACTACACCTTTGTCGTAACAATAGCGATTATTTTTCTCTTACACAGGTCGTGCACAGATGCTAACCCTCTTCGCCGACCTCCACAACGAATACATGTCGCATCACGATAATAACTCATAGTCACTGATGTTCAAGCAGTTCGTTTGAGTCAAGTCGCAGAAAACAAATGTGGTTGTTCTGTCTGCTCCACTGGTCGACAACCTACCCACATTTCTTAGAAACTCAGTTTTAAATACGAATTTGCGCTGTTGTAATGAGTTAGCCCCATTTTGTTTTAGCCTTGTATGGATAACGTACGTATATGAAAGCGAGGCTATTTCATGATGTGAAAACACGTGCCCATCGTTCAGAAAGTAATAGACAAATTGGACCGATGGGTTACAAAGGCGCACGTCTTTGGACGAGGCGAACAGAGATAGAATAAAGTTGGAAAACAAGAAATACATGCTTGGTTCTATGCCTCTGTACCTAGCGCTGCAGTTTCTCATCGGAAAGAAGAATTTAGAAGCAAGAAAAATATTTCTCTATCATCTTGCTTTGACAATGAGTTCGATGTGATCACGGGGTCGCACACATGTGGCAGCTACTGGAACGCGTCGGTCTCATTGCCGACTGGCTATCACCAACTGTAGACGAATTGCAAACTCTTGTGCGTCGGTACGTTGACGAACAGCTCCGTTTTCTCCCAATGACGTCGAGAAAACTGGAGACCACCGTTGTGCAGGTACGAACATGTTACAATGAATAGCACCTTCTGTGATAATGCAGCCAACTTCATGTGTTAACAATAACAATCTCTTAGACTAACATATCATCTAACATATCTCTTCTACTACATCTGTCTGATCTAGGTACACAACTCCTTGGAGACCTTCCTTTTCAACCGCACAACATCGATGCTAGTTCCAAGGATCACCACCTACGACATTGAGGAGGCATTGATCGAGCACTATCGCGACCTGCTCACGTCCAGAGCACTGCAACAGCTGTAGCTCTACAGTCAATGAATCTGCCATCATTCCCACCCATCGATGACCTTCTCAATGTTGTTTGTACAGAATACACGCCGTCGCTTCTAACTGCACCTGCTCAGAACAATCAGTCTGTTGTGGAACAGACCAATGCTCTTGCAACCTGCATTGCTAACGTTGACAGTTACATTATTGCGAGAAATTTGACCCACCAATTTGTTCCGTGGACCCTTCCTGTTGAACCCCCAGGTGCGGGCAAGACAACGATTGTGTGCACTGCGATGCTCTACTGCATCACCCGAGGCCTATGGTCAATTGTTATCAGCAGTACGTCGGAAAGCACAAGACAGCTTGGGGGGAGCACATTCACCTGCTCTTCTGCATTCCCGTACACGACAGCCGCTGCTCATTTCCATCCAGAACAGCCGATCAGGCATGCCTTGAATTAGCGAAACGTCCTGCAGAACTTGCAGCTTTGAAGGCCATCGACGTCTTTATAATTGAGGAGATCGGTCTGTTGTCAGCGGAACTTCTGTCGACCATTGACCACATTCTACGATGTGTTCAAGACAACAACGTTCCGTTCGGTGGAAAGTACATGCTGGCCTCAGGTATGTGTTCACATATTTAGACAAAGAAAAAAAACAGATACTGGCATGGAACGCAAGACTCGCGTTCACTAATACCATGCTTTGATACATTTCAGGAGATCCTGACCAACTGCCACCGATTGATGGGCAGATATTATGGCTCAGGAGCACACTGTTCCTCTGCTTTGACATTGTGTACTTCGAAGAACAGGTAACACTTCCCTCACCGTCACCTCTGCTTACTTTCTCTTACCCAAGATAGTCTGCATAAAACCAACACCTAACAAATCCTTTATTCCGCTCTTAGGTACGTGCTGCCACAGACGCTGAACTTCAACAAGTCAACAAGATCCTACGAAGCGAACGGTTGGATGGTGCAATCGCCACTGCATTGGACAACACTGCCAGAAATGCAAACTTCCTTGATACATGGGACCAGCTAGACCAAGGTCAGTGACAACAGTCACACATTCAGTTCCAAACCTTATCTGTACAGCTACAATGATGCTCTGTCGAGGCAAAACATGTATCCTATGTAGATTTATGCAAACGTCGTACATGACGTCCATATATGCACAATAACGATGCTACTGCCACTTCCAATTCGCAGGAATACTACACGTTGTATCAACAAGGAGAGCACAGGAGGAGTTGACAAATCAGTTTGTAGAACAGCAGCGCCTACACCGGGCAGGTGTTCTCTTTACAACAAAAAACGAGATCGAGGCAACACCTGGAAACTAGCGCCCAAAAACAAGCTGGCTCATTCTTCGCCACCTTGCTCGCCTTCTGAATGAAGGCGAGTAATTTCTTCCATCATCTGGACCTTTCTCCTCCAATTGTTGCAGCAAGACAACACAAGTGTAATTCATTACCTTACGATCCAAAATTTCATCATATCCTAAAAATCACAAATCACATACTGCCTCAACCAAAATTTCACATTTATATACTTGTAAGTTTTTTACAACGCTTTTTGTGCAATCACTTCCTTCATGCAAGTTACAAAAAATCCTCATAACATTGATCAAAGCGTTCCACAGCAATGAAATGGAATACACACAATTCACTTCTTGACACAACTAACAAACAGTATTTCAGTGAAAAGACTCACTACAACAAAACGCTTAATGGTTACTGCTGAAAATTACAGCAACCCATTCACATCGTACCTACTACAAGCACTGCCCATTTCCATGCAACCATGAGAGCAATCTCGACAATGCTACTTCACATGGCAATGAACTGTTCAACATCACAATGTTACACACTTCATTTCATGAAAATGTGTCAACACTGTAATTGTACAAGTCACACATTGAACAGCTATCTCTCTCCTTCTGACTTACAATCGAAAAGCGTAACACAATATCCACTGAATTATCAGACGTTCCACTAAATATTCTGCTCAGATTCATCATAGGTCTTCATTACCACTCGCTATTAGCACCATCATCATGTATTCCACTATGCCCTAATCTAATTGAAGTTATTCTTCAAGCAAATATAAAAGACTTTGTCACCAAAACAGATTACTTAAACAATGGGTTTTCATTATATAAAGGCTTGCATGCACTACAGTCTTCATAGATAAATCACTACGTTCCCCTTGCCTTTTTCTCACGAAAACTAACAAACGCCCAAAAGAAATACAGCGCCTTTAGCTCTCTGCCATGCACTCTGCTATCCAGTATTCTTGCCACTTCGTTGAAGGTAAGCCCTTAATGCTCTATACGGACCACAAGCTGCTGACTACCGCCATCGCCTCCTCCACCGACCGTTCGCCACGGCAAACCCGCCACCTCCAGTATATCTCCGAATTTACTGTTGACATTAGACATGTCACTGGCCGCCGGAATGTTGTAGCCGACACCTTCTCCCGTGTAGAAGTGTCTGCAGCCGTCGACGCCGTCCTCGTTCCTGATTTCATCCAACTCTCACATACACACTAGTCAGCATGGCGGATGGACATGTAACAGAACAGCTATTTCAAAAAGATGTGCAAAAACAGCAGAACTGTGGAAAGCCTTAATTTTAACACTGCCAACAGTGACATGTGGGGAGAAACATAGTCACTTACTACAAAGCAGAAGGAATGACGGTCAAACAGACTAACAAAGCAAGCAAAGACAGTTGTCAACTTCGACCTGCTCAAGCGACTATTGCCCTGCACACACAATATGTTTTCCTAGTGTCGCAATTCCAATCAATTTGGAGGATCTAGTTTTTCTAAAAAACGATTGCAGGTTCTTCGATGCATTTCTTGACGATAAGAAAAATGCTCTTCCCTGCTGTCGCCCAATGGAGAACAACTACGGAGTCGAGGATGGAGCATTAATCATTGACCTCACAGTATCTACGTTGCCAACGTGCAATAGCACAAGAACCGTCGAAGTTGTTCCATCCACGCAGAATGGACATCTCATTTTTGAGATCTCCCGGCATTGGAGAAAGACACTGATTTGTCTCGCTACTCCAGAGTGACAATTAAGGCCGAATCGCGCTGCCATTTATTTGACCTGCCAACGATGCTACAGTTTAAGAATGCCCAATATTTCTTGTGTGGCATCGTGGTTTTCAAGTCTTCGAAATCCGGAGGATCTATTGGGCACTATACTGCAATCTGCAAGAAAAACGATGGTTCTTTCCAGTACTTTGATGACCTGGCAACGTCTTCTACTGAAATAATCTAGGGGAGTTAGGTTAGGCAAAAACTAAATGATTTCCCACATTATCGATATTGTATGGATAATTCATGGAATATTTACAGACATCGACATATTGTATTGAATATGTAGGCGTTTATTTTCTCTTACAGTTTATGGAATGAAGCATTGTAAATGACTTTGTATCGAATACTTCATTATCCGCCGTTGATATTTCTGTGCTTCTGTACATGAAGACCATTTACAGTTGCCTTAAGTTCTACACAGGATAACCCTAACCCTGGTATAAGTTGAATGTATGTGGCACAATATTGGGTTGTTAAACTTGTATCTACATATCTAGGAAGCCAGCAGCAGGTGTGATGGTACAGCAAAAGTGTCCAATGCACGGCGGAGTGTCAGACAGGGGCACAATCATGATACGGGTGCAGTTGCAGACTTAATCAAAAGATTGAGAACTGGGGAAGCAATATTCAAAGAGGCCGGAAGAGACATGTCGCAAACACCTGCGATAATCTTTGAGAATTAGACACCAAGATAAATATCCAGCCACAATGTATCCTTGTTGATTTACTTACACACAGCAGGTAGTGATGCAACACATGTTCTTGACAACAGACTAGGCCAAGAAGACATGCATGGCTACTCAGCAAATGCAGTAACCAAACGCGCACATCGTGTGCAGCCTGCACACCAGCAGCCTACATCCACCAACATTATTGAAGCACTTAAGGCAATGAGATTAAACACCAAAGTTAGCAGGAAGTTTTTGATGCATCACATTCAAAATGAGGTATGTGCATGTATTATGCAATGCACATTTTTGCCTGGACAATAGAGATCTCAGTCGATATTCATCACAATGATGCTTCCGCATTGATTACTATCCTAAAATGTGGCATTACAATTCAATTAATGTATTTCTGATTCACCTTGTTTATTGTACATGCTGGTTTAATTCAAATGATATAATCCCTCTCAATTCACATCAACATAGGTCACTGAAATTGTGAGCTCAGTCAAAAAAATTTACCAGTCCAAGTAACTGCTATTATTGCGTCAATTTTCTTTTTGTAGACAACAGTAGTAGCGTATCTGCTTTTGAATGGCAAAAGCAGAGGCCTGTACGAGGAAGCTCTGCAGTGGCTGTGCAGAGCAATGCCACAACTCATACCTAGGATGGTCATGACCGACTAGAAGGTGCCGTACGAGCCGCAATACGACAAACATGGCAAGCTGCAGCAATGAAAAGGCTGCCTCTTTCATTACAGGCAAAGCATACTGCGCAAAGTTGGGGAAATTGGATTAGGTGGCAAGTGCAGAACTGGTGGCACAGTTACAAGAAGATTGGTTGCTCATACCGCTTTTACCATCGCAACACATCAGACGTGCTTACAAAGTGTGGCAGCAAGTAAAAGAAAATGAACCACACATGCAGGTTAAAGCTAAGCTCAACCGCTTGCTGCAGTATGTCTCCAAGACTTGGATACATGAAATTCCAACCGAGGAATTCAGTGTTCAAGGCTTGGAAAGAAGAACCAACAACAACTCGGAAAGTTTTAATGCGGCACTGACAAGAAAGAAAGGTCGTCAATGTTTCTGGGAGTTTGCGGAAGCTTCAAGGCATGAGCACAGCTGTGACAAGAGAGACAATTGGTGATTATCAACCATTTGTTTCTTATAAAGGCCTGATCATTTAAACAAATGCGGATTGAAATCTTATGAACGCAGGCTCAATACAAAAATGCAAATTTCAAGTACACCCACACTCCATAAGTACAATTCTTTCTATGAAATATCTTACTTTCGTGCAAACTTTTCATCCTTACAAGTCACTTAGCAAGAAGCATTATTCTGTATCAAGGATGTCAAACTTAGCAAGTTATACTGTGCTTTAAAGTGCAGATATATTGTTACGGTGCAATGTTAGTGTGGCTGTCAGGGCAAGAGATGAAGCACAAATGCGACCTAGACGTCGTATATGGCGCAGAATTGACGAAGAAATAAGGAAATCTACTGCAGAAGTCTTGAGCAGCAGCCAAGACAAAGCAAACATACTTGCTTTTTGAAAAGAATTGCTTATCTTGCTTCCAAATATTTTGCAGGTGTACAGTTTAACTTAAACTCCATGCATAATTATAAGCCCGTCCTTGCAATACCTTCCACTGACATCATGCATCTAATTTCAATCATTAGCAACATGGAGACGCTACAAGTTTCAATCCACCGGCAGCAAAGGAGGTTGCCCACACAGTCATTCAGGCATCAGCACATTTCCCGAAGACAAGGCTACTTCACAGCACCTCATCACCTGTGAAGGCAGAGTGATAGCAAAGGATGGCGTTGATGACCTAATTGCTGAAATTCTTGACGACATGCACGAAGCGTATTCCCTAACAGAACAAAAGCACTCCAGCATAAGTGGTAAATGCACATTTACTTCCATTGCTACCTACATGCAATCGAATGAAATCCAAACAGCAACATACTAGGGAAGATGAATGTTCTCATCATAAATACTCATGCAACTTTCTTTCCTCTCCTCTCATGTAACAAATGATGCATGAAGAATAAGGACACAGAGGGCAACAAAGTTTTTCGTGTTTTGCCATATCCTGTCACTGTGCAATACGACAAGATTTTTTGCAGACACAAATTCACAAACAATTTCCTTGAAATCATGCATAAATTTGGACTCGCCACAATTGATTCAGACGGCAACATTCAGCCTGCTCCAAAATACGTCGGTGTTAGATACACAATCCTACACAGAGAGGACTGAAATACAGCCCATGCATGCCAAGTCATTCTTTGCACTCCGATCATCCACCAATATCCAAATGATGGATATGAAGAACCAATTTGCTTACGCTTTTAATTACTGTGCTGGCCAAAACGAACAAAGAGATGTTGAAATTGCATTACACAATCCAACAGGAGAAGTTCATGCGCACGCTGACCCTCTTGAGCCAACGAAAATTGATTCTCACAGGTAAAAATAACAACATACCCAGAACAGCAATATATATGTAATCTCCTAAAAATATAACGCATACCACAGCTAACGCATATTACTACATTATTTATGTTACGTAAACCTTTCTTCACTACATCAACTTAAACCCCACTTATTACTTCTATACCATCAACAGGCGTTACTCGGCGAAGAAAAATGTTCTACAGACCGAAATCTGCAGGCCAGAAACGGAATGGTTCATGCTCCACTTGCCTTTCGTCATCAGCTCTTGTGACTACGTCAACATATCTACAAAACCTCCAGAGAAACGATCCGTCAATCTCCGCCAGTATGGAAAATTAAAATAAAATATTTCCACGATAAAGATGGTAATCTCCTTGCTGTAGAAGCACGCCGCGGCCTTCCAGGAAGTAGACAATGGAAACCAGGTCAGGTACAACGTTACTCAAACAACTTCATAACAGTCAACATGCACTTTACACGCCTCTTCTACCAATCCTTCAAAAACTCAAATGCATTATGCATCACAAATTCCCTTACAGAAACATATTCAACATTACACCTCTCTCACACACCATTCATTATTTTCTCTTTGTATATTGCTTAGATCGCAGATTACATTCGAGGCTCCTACTACATGGGCAAAATCACGTCTTTCTCTGTCAGACCTCTGGAATTGTCTCCCTTCGATTTACTTGAACTGTTTGCAACGTGCTTTGCCTAGGGCAAAAAATGAAACACCATGTATCATCGAACGTTGAAGAGTGTCACTGGGTTGATGGTATTGCTATATGCATCAAATTACGTCGCGTTCACATCGCTGATGCTCTAAGTTACCTAAAAGCTTTGCCACAGCAATAAAACAGAATGTGAGTACATGCACCCACTTTTATCACAACATAGGAGCACTTCATACCAAACACATACCTTACAGCATACACACGACCACCCACTAACACATTACTGTCATGCATTTATCTGCTACTTCTCTCATCTCCTCTTCAAGATCAACACCAGCAAGATCCCTCCCAACCATGGTCATCTCTATTTAGCCGACTTGTTGATATCAATGCCAACCGACCCATCGTTGTCGTCCTGCACCAACAGTACATCGACAACAAGGAGGCACTGTTTTACCATATCGCCTTAACACTAGGGCGCTACAACAACGAGATTGACCTGATAACAGGATCAACTACGATGAAGCACCTCTTCATGGACTGTGGCCTTCTCACAGATCATCTGTCGCCAACAGAACAAGAGCTTTCAAGCATCGCAAGGAGATTTATTGACACCCAGCTTCACTTCTGGCCACTACCTGAGTCTCAGCTGGAGAAATTGGCAATGAAGGTTTGTTATCAATAACGTCTATCACAATATATAATACAAACTCCATCGCCAAATAACCACAACTATCAATTCCCTTCATCAAGGCATACCACAACCTACGCTCCCTTCTCATCACCGGTAAATCAAAACCTGCCGTTCCAGTAGCGTGACAATCAGACATGCAAGAAAACAGCAGTAACTTCTCGTCCTCCAGAAGCAGAGAGTAACGAACCATGTGGACGCACTCATTTACGAAAACCTGCTTTTTCTACCGCATAAAGATGAACTTCTATCACTGCAAGGTATTTCTGACCACCACAACACCATCATTGACGTCACTACATCACCACATGCTGTTGTCATCAACTGTCATACATCTTCAAATTTCATATACACAACTGTCTTCCTTACAAATCAGGCACGCCCTACATGCCAACAATTGGACACTGCCCTACCCAGCCATTGTCCTCAAGAGAAGAGCAAAGCCATGCATTACAAAAAGCAGTCAATGTTATTGATCACTTCCATTACAACATGCAACAATGCCATGAAATAACAAACAATATCTTCTCCGGTCCACAAGGCATGCAAAACCCGCGTACTACTATCCTGCATTGAATATGCTCTCTCCAAAGGAATGTGGCCAACTGTTACTTCCATAACAGCACAACCCGCTCAGGCACTAGGTGGCGAACTCATTCATTTACTTTTTAACATACCAGTGGCAGAAGATGAACTTGACACAACAAACTCAACATGGCAGAATTTGCCCTTGCTTGCCTGGCTGAAAGGTCTATCTTATTTTAGGCACTCACACTCAAATAGATCAGCCTCCTCTCTGCCGAAATAACGGCTAGGCTGGACATCATCCTGCAACGTGTTCATGACACAACGCTGCCCTTTGGTGGAAAGCTCATCATTGCTAGCGGTGACCCACACCAACATCCTCCTTCTCCTATTAAAGGCAGAACCGTTTGGTTGTCGTCACTAATTTTTTTGAACTTCATCATACTTATGTTGACCCAGCAGGTACGTGCTGCAATGCACATCTTCAATTTCTGAACACCATCTTGCAAAAGCCCCCAGATGATGACACTATCAAAGAAGCTGTCGCTTCCATTAGTAGTCATTCAAACTTTACGGACACATGGAATGACATTCCAGAAGGTACTACTTTACAGCTACATCTTCATCACTCCAACAACTTTCCCTCCGTAAACAAAATACATCCAAGCCGACTTCAAAACATCAGTCGAAGAATTGAAAGCATACTTCGGAATTTGCATATTCATGGGAATGAACAAGCAACCACGACTACGTGATTATTGGTCTACGAACTCCTTTTTCGGTGTAGAAGGCATCAAGAAAACAATGCCTCAAAACCGATTCAGTGCCATCCAATGTTATCTTCATCTGCAGGACTCAAAGGCCGAGCCTCCACGCAATCCTCCAGACAGCGACAAGATCTACAAACTACGCAATGTTGTTGAGATATTATCGAACCAGCTCTTGCCGCTGTATGCTCCCAGCCGTGAACTGTCAATTGACGAGGGAATGATTGGCTTCAAAGGACGCATTTCCATCAAATAATACATGCCAGCAAAGCCAACTCGACTTTGAATTAAAGTTTGGATCCTTGTAGAAGCTGCCTCTGGCTACATGGTTTTTTTCGACATTTACCTTGATAAAACTGAAGGCAAGAGGCAGCAGGAAAGAGGACTTGGGCACTCGGTTGTCATGAAACTTGCTAATCATTTTCTGAATCAGTACCGGCATTATTATTTCGACAAATGCTTTTAATTCTGTTGGACTGCAAGCAGAATTGCTTGAAAACAAAACGTATGCTTGTGGAACGCAGCGTGACAATCGGAAGGGTTTTCCGCCGTGCATGCAGTCATTGAAGAAGTCCATGAAGAAGGTAGAACTGACAGTGATGCAAAAAGGACCAATGGTGTTCACTGGATGGAGGAATAAACGCGTTGTTACGCTCCCAACGACTTGTCAAAACCGACCAGAGGACAATCTCGAGAAAAAAGCGCCTGTTAAAAATTTGCTGAAATCTGCAGTTGTTGCTCAAAACAACAAATCAATGGGCGACATTAATCAGGCAGATCAGCTTCGATGTTACTACCCTGCAGGTCGCAAATAGAGGAAGTGATGGAAATATATCTTCTGGTTTACGGTCAATGTTTCGATCGTGAATGCCCAAATATTAATGGCGAAGAGCAAAGCAAGGAAATCTTATGCCTCTCAGCTCGAATGCAGAAAGGTGCTTGCGACTCAGCTTGTTGGAGGGTTTTCCTGCCGTGCAAGGTCACGAAAGCGGCGAGCGGAATCGGACGTTCTAAAGCAATTTGCATCGAAGAATTTGACCAGCCACTACTGCCTACGACTACCGCCTCTCTTTACGTAACCACACCTAAGTGAGACCTAATACTTTGTCATTACATTGGTTTGAGTTGTATCAAAGTGTATGCAAAGTTTAAAGAAAATCAAATGTCGGGTTTATGATTTCTTGTGGAATGACCCACTCCTTGAGCATTTTAAGTCAGATTTTCCTAAAAGTTGCACCATTAGAAAGAATGATAAATTATATGCTAAGATATCCTCTGCTCTTGAAGTAAGATGTGTCAAACTTCATTTGTGATCAAACAACCGGTCCATATGAGGAGACATAATTGCTCAAATTGCTTTACAGTCTAGGAGTTAAGACACAAACAGCAAGCAAGTGAGGAATGATTCTGCATAACACGTGGAGGGGCTTTGATCGTTCCAATAAGTGCCTAGTCCTTCGAAGGCAAATAAACTGTGAGCTGACTTGCTGTTCAGTTGCTAAATTATTGCTTTGTTTTGTCTAGAATTCGTAACACACAGGTGTCAATAAACTCCAGGGTTCTATTTGAATTCCAATAAGATAGTTACCTACTTGACTGCATTCAGTCTGTCTGAACTCCCAAGGCCAAGCAGCACAATGAAAAATCAAACAGCCAATATATATTATCAACACAAGTTCAAAACATTTTTCTCTATTTTTTTTCATAAACCATGTAACATGGCAATAGGGAATCAATATTGCAAACCGCACCGCAGCACAAGCGCTAAATTTGCGACAATCCGGGGTTCACCAAATTATGAATTCGGATACAGAATTGACATTAACTTGTCTAGCGACTTATTTGTTATTCAAAATTCTTGGCGAACATTCTTATAAAAGTCTAGCAATAAACTAAACTTTAAATGACGACGTGCTCTTTCCACTCTGGATTGGAGGTTTTGTAAATTGTTTGTGCCACTCTCCCTCTTTGGCACTCCGCGGGGCAATCCTTTGGTCGACAAATTGAGAATTCTGACATCCATTGAACTGATGTTCATGTAACACAACTACTAACCAGAATTGTTTTATCTTTATTATCAAGTGCGTGAATAATGGTTTCCTGATACTTGTATGCTAGGCCTACTGATCCAACATGTAGGCCTACTGAGTCACTGACTCACTGTACTGGTTACTTGTTATTTTGCAACGGAAACGGTCAACGGTGCATGTTTCATAGGCAGAAAACAGTCTTCGAAGGCTTTTTAAAAGGCCCCTGTGGCTTCCTATTTTCAAAAAATTTCCTATCAAGGGCGCCTTTGCTCCACGTTACTTGAACTAGAATTTTCAAATCTTACATCCGCATCTGTGTACAATACTCTGGCTCAATGAAATATCGAAAACAAAACTATCTGCCAATGGAGTATATCTACAAACAACAACAAAGGAGCATGGCCAAGCTGAAGTTCGACTTACCTCGCCTTCGTTCTTCTTATAATTGCTCATAGGAGAGGAGCTGCTGCTACTTCCATCATTCATTGGGCCTGTCCAAGCGAATTGTCAACCATTGCCTCGTTGCTTCACGTGCGCTTTGGTCGGGAAAAGAAATCTTCTTCGTCGATCTTCGCTTCTTCAGCAATTGATTTCAGTATGAACGTTTTTCCTGAAGGCATAATATTAGAACGTTTCGTTCATGAGCTTTCTCCTTCGGGCCTTGATTCGGGAAACAAACTGGTCCTCTTCTGTTTTTTGAACAGCCAGCGGCATGTCTCGGTATCGCGTTGCGTGCAAGAGGCCAATAAATACAAAATGGTAGCAAATTCTGTTGAGCCACGTTCGAGCAAATGAACGTCTGAGCACTTGAGCAGCGCACATTCCGCACAACACTGTCAACACATGAGTCAAGAGCCACAGAGCCTCAATGTACACAGTAAACAGAGCATCAATACAGCAGGGAGAGTCGCAAAAAGAAGCAGAGCCAAGTAGGAATTATGTTTGAATGATCAATGAATTTAATGTATTATGTATTGCCCTCGCAAGTTCCTTGAAATTGAGTTGAAAACATTTTATAAGTTGGAGAATACTGTCTAGTTTCATGATGCAGGAACGATTGCAAGGAGGCGGCTCTATGCAAGCAAAATTCCAGAAAAATAGAGTGGTATAGCAAATTTAAGGTAACTTTAGAAGCTGAATGCCTGACAGCAGAGTGTAGCCCATGCTACATGGCAGAAAGGGAAGGAGGTCCAGTATTAGAAATTTTCGATTTCGAATTTCAAGAGTTAAAATTAGAAAAGATCAAATTCAAAATCGAATAATTTTTATTTCCTTTACAAAACATTATTCCCTGATAAGCCAGACTGCAGAGTAGGGCGCACCTCGACGAGATCTCGGGTGCGCAGAGGCTCCCAAAGTTCAGGTGCAGGTGCGCAAAATGTCTAAAAAAAGGCCCAGGTGCGCACCTCAGGTGCGCCAACACTCCAATATCCCTATATTTTGCAATTGCTTCTGTGCGTCTAAACTGTTCAAAATCCTCTCCGTCTTGCACCGGCGAAGCCTGTCTGGTGCCAGTTGCGAGCGTGGTGATGAGACGACGCCAGCAGCACAAGCACAATCACTGAATCACTGAAAGACTGCCATGCCTTTTCAGCCTCGAGGCAGAGCAGCCCCTTCTGGCACCTGGCAACCACGATTCTCGGTCCGGCAGTGACTTTGATTTTTGGCGCTTTGCTGCACTGCGCTGCTGAGATGTCGAGACAGTAAATACAGCAATGTTGTTTCTATTTTGAAACGGAACAAGATTGTCTGGTCCTTCGAAGAACAGACACCACTTCCAGACAGATAAGTGATCTCTATTTGATTTTACACCTAACCGAATAACTGATCTTAATCTGTTGTGAGCCGAACCAGCGCCAACGGAAGGTGGTAAGTCATAAATACGCGCGAGATTTGTAAACAAACCGTAAGAAAGTGAAATACGTAAACAAAATAAAGGACTATGCAAACTATTGTAGTCTGTCACCTGGGTATTTTATTTATCTAGCATTGCATTGCACTGGTGACAGCCTGACAGGCAAAGAGTCAAATTCAAATTCAAGCTTTGTATTATAATTATTTGAGATCTTGAGCACACAATATAGCCTATAGATACTTTTCAGTCTACAGTCTGGATGCAGTCTGTACAGAAAATATGTAACTATACCTTTTAGGCCTAATATTGTGGCTTAATCCCCAAACTGAAGTACTGTCTCCACTTGTTTACTTGTTACATCATTAAGCAGTATTTTAAGAATCTGCAGACTATAGTGGCAGACATCAGGAAGCAGCATTGGACAGCAGAAGCTAGATTTATCCCAGACCTAGACAGCACATGGAGTCACAGTGGGAGGACTACAGCCCCCAAGGACATACAGGTACAGTATAAAAGGGTTGTCATTCTCATAGCTGTTTAGTTTGGAAATGACTGGCTGGCTGATTGATCAGGAGTTCAGGACAAGAAAGTAAACAATCCTCAGATTGTCATGCACCAAGGAGGTTACTGACAAGACGCTGTCGCTGTAAATGTAAATTAACACCATGAAGAAGGTGAGTGAAACGCAAATGCCAAGCTTTGTGTAGGCCTATGCTATAGTTATTCGTTTTACTACAGTTGAACCCCTGGCTGTATTTTAGCAAAGACCAATTTTAAGAGGATGAAATGATGTTAGTAAGTCTGCAGATAGTTCTTACTACTTTAGATTTTCCAATATTCCTGTTTGCTATAGTATTAATTGTGCAAAATTTTTACGTATGTCCAACAGGCTATCTATTCCTTATCACGCCAAACTTTAGATTAGTACGGGACTACTAATGGCGCAAACTGTTTCTTATACAATCTAAGTAGCCTACTATTGGCCTAGGAATGGTTGGCCTATCAAGTAGCATTTGTACAGTAACTTAGTGTCTGTGATTAGGGCAACATGACATAGCCATTGATTTGCTATCCCTCACATATGGGGTACATGTGCCTGGTTGAAATCCTATACCTCTGCTCAGCCGTTATGTGTGTGCTTTGTCATTTGTGATGCCAAGTCTGTGTTAGGCCTATCCATTCAAGGATTAAGTATAAACAATTATGAATAGCAGTATAGGCTGGACTGTACTAGACCAGGCTGAATCACTCTATTACTGGTGCAAGAATTAATTAAAAGCCAATAATCCCATCAATTATTGCTTTGACATTACCAGGGGGCTTGGTCAATGTTCCGGTCTGCCACCAGTGATGACCAAGGACCAGCAAAACGACGACGTGCAGAGAGTGATGTGTTTGCGTGTTTAAAGTGTGGCCACAAGCTTTCACGAGGAAGTGAATTCTACAAACGGAGACATTTCCAGCAAGCGCACAAGAATGAGGATGAGCATCTTTCAATTACACTGATCGTGCCAGAAAGTCATGAAAATGCACAGGCTATCCTCCGCAGACTTCCAGCTCCAAAGAGACTAACAACAATAGAAGACAGTGGAGAGACCGGAAGCAGTGCCCTTGTCAGCATTGTTGATGACACTGCATCATCCTCATCTGAGGATGTCCACACTGTTAGTGAAAGCGAATTATCCGATGTAGAAGGGTCAGGCGAAATTCCGCCCAACGATGATGATGCACCTGGCAATAGGTCAAGACCTTTAGCTGTTGAGCCTCAGCCGCCTGTAACAGTGCAAAAATCTATTTCTATTGAGTCATTTTTTTCTGTGGAGCAAACCAACAAAACTAGTCAACTGGAGGAGGTCCAAACAGGAATCAACAGAATAATGTTAATGTTGGAAAAATTGACAATTAAAGATGCCTTCCCAAATTTGAAGCCAGCTGACACATACGATGTGTCAGACATCAAGGCCTGCAGTTCCCTTGCAGAAGTTCACCACCCAGATGTCTCGGTCAAAGTGCTTGAGGATGGGTGTATTGTCACATGCTTGCCATGCCACAAATACTTGACCAGCAAATTGCACAAGTAGGTCTATGTTGCTACTGTAGTTTGCTTTTCAATTGGGAGTCATCTAATGCTAACTATTAATGTGTCACACTGTCGGCAGCAGTTGACATCATCAGATCACAGAATGCAGTCAGGAGTGTGTTTTCGTAATGTCAAGTCTCACTGTAGGATAGTATACTATAGTGCATACATTTTCAATTGTATATGGGCAATATCAAATTGTGTAATAGCCTGCTGTTTATGACCTACACAAGATAATTTGAATTGGATTTTTCTTTCAGATTGGAAGAACGACAATCATTTGCCACAGGCATTACATGTGATAGAAAAAAAACTGAGCAGCTGACTTTCCAGTAGGGCCAAGCCTGCAGTGCTTAGCCCCAGGGGGGGCAATGTTATGCGGCACAGTGGTAAAGGGTAGTGTGAAGGACATGGTAAAATGTGCTGAGATAGCGGGGGGGTCTGGGGGCGCAGCCCCCAGAAAAATAATTCCCAGGTGCGCCATTTTACATGAATTTTTGCACCTTGGGTGCACAGCTGCCCTACTCTGCAGTCTGGCTGATAAGCCGTGTGCCACGCTTTGTAAATGTGAATAGAAACAAGGAGCCGAGGTACAATTCAAGGAACTACATAAAAACTTTCCAATGTTCAGAAAATAACACAACAACAATAACTTCAACTGTTGTCACCCGTAGAAAGCGTTACAAAGACCTGAAAACAGCTCCCGCTTCTTGCTCTTTTTTGCTTTCATCAAACAGCAGAATGCCATCATGATGCTTGTTTGGAGGGCGTGTTGCGACTTGCGACCTCGTTTGGCGAAAATTGGAGCGGCAACGTGTTCTGATAAAGATGGCTCCCGGATTGACAAAAGAACCTGTTGGTGCTCAGCAGCTCAAGCTCAATCTACATGATCTAAGTGGAGTTGATCGTAGTATCGCACGAGGGATTGATTAGTTTTTTGCCTATGCAACGTTAGACATTACATTTATCGGAAAATCGCAGAGAATAGACAATAGTTGATCCAAGGTGAGTGATATTTTAATATTTGATAGCCTAAGCCTTAGCCTGTTTGCTCTTTTGTATTATAACATAACATTTTGGATTCTCGCAATCTGATTAGCTAAGAGCTACGTGTTATCAGGCAATATCACATAGAAATCCATGTGATATTGATTCATAATGGCGGCCGGCAACAAGCACCTCAGCTCAGCATCGTCTTGGCTGGTAGACTAACCATTGAAATTATGCAGAGACCTCAGCTGTGTTAATGGAGGCTATTTAGATAAATTAATCATACCGGCAAAGACAATGAACACAAAAGCAGCATTAAGTTACCGTGAGTCCAAAGTCAGGCTTAAAGAGTTTTGCCTTTGACAAAAAGTCAAAAAGCACATTTCAATCTCCAACAGAATTCTCAACACAAAATGTAAACTACATAATTCAAACAAGGCGGAAAGAAAAATCAAGTCCCAATTCTACAAGACTACTCTAGGCTTTATCCAAGCTGCATGAGTCTGTTCCAGTATCCTAGTCAGAATTGAGCAGCCCCGAACCTGCTTTGGCAGGCCTACAGTAATCTGCATTGTCCGAAATCCAAAGAGAGTAGGGCAAAACACGCTTCCAAAACACAATTATGAAAACAATCAGCTGTTTAGCACCAGTTTACACAAAGCAGTAAGTATTTCCAGCATCCATTACACGTTGGTACAATGCAGTCCTCAGCAGTAACTCTCAGTGGTTTAAGTTTTGTTCGCGGCTTTTTCATGTTTCGTTCGCAGCGGATGGCAATGGCTGCCACTGCAATGTCAAAACATGAAACTTTCATGCTTGCCTCGTTCCCAGTCTCCTTAATGATGTCATGACAATAGGATAATTTTCATATTGATCAGTTTACAAATGCGATATTCTAAAACAAAGGACTAGTTATGTTATAAAACAGTTATCACACAGTTTTCTATGTGATATGGCCTGATATCACCAGCTATCGCCTGATAGCTTATATAGTCGACAGTAGCAGTCATCAATACTCTTGGGATGTTCAGTTTTAAATTTGATAAAGCTTTTGTAAATCTTGTATTTGTTACGTCTGGATATAAGCAAGCCTTTAGACATCCATGGCTCTTTTTTGTGGAAATTTTTGTCGAATTTGGTAGAAATTATTGGGCATGTAATATGTAGGGCTGGTTGTATTTTGTTTTCAAATTCTTGGAACGCTAAACTAGCGTCATCACTTAAAAACCAATTCTGAGAAGAAAGAAGAGCATTAAATGAAGCAATGTTTTTTAGTGACATGGAACGGAAAGTAACAATTTTGTGTGGACTAGAAGAATTATTTGACAATCTGAGTGCATAAGGCGCTTAGTGGTCTGAAATCTCAGTAGTCAACACTCATGCACTAATTCGAGTGGGATTTAAAATCAAAAGAATCAATTTGAAGTACATCAAAGTATCAAATAACTGTTGAGATTTAGGGGAAATAGACAGAAGATCAACATTGAAATCTCCTGCAAGATATACAGGCCTAGTTTTTTTCTTTAACATGCTCAAGATTGATGTAAGGGTAACAAAGAAAGTGCTCAAAACAGCTTGGGGATGAATATAAATCGACAAAAAGTAGAATTGTTGAGTTTCTATGCCAATTATTTGTATATCAGAATCATTGCTGTTAGATTAGCAGAAGAGGAGAAGTCAAGGGAGGTGTAAACAGCTATGCGCAATCCACCGCCTCGCTTGGTAGTTCGCTCGCTGAAAACTCTATCATAATTTGGATGATTAAAATGCGTACAATTTTGCCAGATTTCTTGCAAGGCTAGAACTTTAAAGTGCTCATAAACCCAAAAACTTTTATTCCAGATATTGGGGCAATCAACGTTGAAAGCTACAA
>OFHS01002238.1:4486-22286 GCA_900245855.1 Calvadosia cruxmelitensis
TCTGTGATTTATCATTGCATTACTTATATTGTTACCAATTTTGCCACTGGCTATGCTACTCTGACAGTGCCAGCGACTCAATTCCTTGTATTGACACTTTATAAAGGCAAATAAGTTAGGACTTGTGATGTGGAAACTGAATTCCATCATTGTTGACATGAATTAGGGCAGTATACAGTTGAAAGTGTGTGCTATTGCTAACATCATGACACCTGCAATAACTTGCACATTCTAATTTTTTCCATGAAAACATCAACCTTCATTGCATCGAGTACGGTGGGCTCGGCATGCTGCCAGCACAATTGCCAAAGACCCTGTTCAAGTCTACACAAAACTGATCAAATCCCATCCTCAGGGAATTGTCCAGGTGAAGTTTTCTGCGGATGGGCATAATGTGGGAATGTTCCAGGACGGCTGCACCTTTTCTGCTACAATTGTAGACGGAAGCCAAACCATGGACAACATTGTGCCTCTTCTTGGATTGCAAAGTAAGCGTACATTGTCTTAGTCTGAATAATGTACAATGCAAACAGTTTTTGCTGTATAAATGTGGTCTATTTTAGATAGATTAGTAGAACAGTACATTTTGAAAAGTTATTGTGCTTCCAGTATGATGCTGTTTGTCTGTGCAATGTTATACAGTGAAACCGGTCTATAATGGTCACTTTTGGGACCTGAGGAAAATGACCTTTATAGACAGGTGGTCTTCTGTCCAGGTTGATTTCTATAGAAAGTGTTATTTGGGGTTATGATGAGTGGCCTTTATACACAGGTGGCTCTAGAAAGGTGGTCGTTAATACAGGTTTGACTTGCACGCTAAGGTTGAAACATATCCCAGCTTAACCACTGAGACATACAATAATTCTATGATTATCGTGATTATGCGTAGCCTCAACAACAAAAGTTGGATACAGTTGATCTATTGTGGCTCACTTCACTGATTATAACAGGTTTACCTGAGCAGCAGTCTTTATTTTCTCTTCAGGACAAGAAGACTACGAACTGCATAGTAAGAGCAAATTCTGGAGTGAGGTACTGCCAAATCTGGTCAATTTGAAAATCAATGGTTACCAAATTCACCATTACCTTGCAATTGACTTCATTATTAATAGTCCTGGATACAAGGCCGCTAATGGCAGGGAAACCTGCATTTACTGCAGGTGCAGTAAACAACACTGGCATAAATGCCAGATTTCAAGTTTTGAATTGTGCCACGTTGGCTGAGAGATGAAGGTGGACTTAGTCTACCTTCTTTGAAGCTGAATGAACCTGGGTTCAACCGTGAAGGCAGGCCACCACTTGTAGATACATCAGTTTTTACATTTGTAATGATAGACACATTGCATATGTATTCGAGAATAACCGACCAGTTATTTGGTCGATGTCTTGACTTGCTGTGCGATAAGGGCCGAGAGAAGTTTAATGACCTATGCCAAGTAGAGGGTATCACTGGCTTCAACGTCAAAGGCAACGATGCAGAGGGCACAAAATTTTCCAAACTAACTGGAAAAATGAGAGAGCGCCTGTTAGAGAAGGTATTCTGCACAGAAAGATTCCCTCGCTTTTGCTATACACTTGATCAGCAACAAATCCAAAGTATCAGTGATACCTTCTCTGCTTGGAATAACCTCTGGGCCCTTATCTAAACAGCAAGTACAGAGGATAGCCTTCAGTTGAAGCAGCTTGTAACATTGTTTTTGGTGGATTTCGTAAAAAAAAATTTGTAAAGGAGCTTCCTAATTACTGTCATTTGCTCTCACACTTACCATTTTTATTCAAAAACTTTGGAAACCTGCATGTCTTCCAACAGCAATCTGTGGAACTCTTAAACCACGAAATGAATGTCGCTATAACAAATGTAAGTACTCCCCAGGATGCATGGGGTCAAGCCAGCAACTGTCTGAACCGTGGTTGGTTTTACCATTCAAAGTGATGTATCATGGGGAAAGTGATAATAAATGCAATTATCATACACTTCAGGACTACTCTTTGGCTTCTGTGTTTTATTATTGTGTTGTATTCATAGTCTGAACATAAACATAGTTGACAAATATGCATTGCATGTACATATTTGTATGTATGTGGGTACAGTGTAACCCACTTAAGCGCAATAGTAATTTGCCAACGATATCCGCTGCTCTTATCCGGAATTTCACTTATCAGGAATCGGTTAAGGGAGTTTGTACTGTGCGCATTAATTCGGTACATAGCAAATTGTTTGCAGATAAACGGGTTTTTCGCTTATCCGATTTGCGCTTAAACGGGTTGTACTGTATATATTTCTGAAAAACGGCATGACGTGCGAATTACAATCAGAAGATGGGAATAATTAATTACAATCAAATAGTAAATAGCAAGATAAATTTTCAATAGATAAACGTTTTTCAAAGGTCTAAATATTGGATGCTGATCGGGTTTTGAGGGAAAGAGAATTATAAGCATTGATGGCTCTAACTGCGAAGGAGGACTTGTGTCACTGACTTTTGCACAGAGGATACTCTAGGCGCCCGTGTGGGGTAAGGTTGAATAATATGCTAGCGTCAATATCAACTATACCATTAGTAATTTTGTAATAGTAAATTAAATCAGTTGCAGATGGCGTCTTTGAAGACTCTCAAGAGATAACAATTGCAGGGATTATTGTGCTTTATAGATTGGCAATATTGCGTGCTCATAGATCCAAATTTCAAAGATCAATCTAAAACTGTCCTGGGCTATTTTGTATGAAAGAGGTTTTCTGTTCTTTGGTTGCGGTATAAGCATTTATGTACAGTTGTAAACACGCATTGCTTTAAAATGCCACCTGATCAGTAAGAATATAGTTGATGGAAGGTACAGGGCTAAAATGAGGCGAGAACAGTCATGGTGACCATGTGGTTGTTGTACCACAGTTGGAATATAGTTTTAGAAACTACTTAACAACCACCTGTGTTAACAGACCACTTAGAAGTGGTCCTTGAAAGGTCCAGAAAACACAAATGCGATTAAGTGTGGACTTACATTCTGAACGTATAAATTACAAGACACAACAGGCTCGATCATATATCATTCGCTAGACTGAGTTATTATTACCGTCCTAGACATGCTTCTTGTAGGCTTACATTGTGAAATGCATAGGCAACATTAAAGGTTCTCACAACAGGCTAAACAAAACATCTTCGTTTATATGCTGAATTCCAGTTAAAATAGTATTCAAAACGTCTGATGCTCTTCAGGATTTTCAGTGGTCAATTCAGCATTATCTTTATATCCCAACAATCTACATGAGACTGATGTTTTCAAGTTCAAACACGACAGAATGACCACAGGAGAAGAGCAGTGCTAACAGCAAAAGGAAACGTTCTTTGGATCACTGTGAGCAATGTTGGGGTAGTTACGTAGGAAAACAAAACAAAAATGTCTTCCTACTACGTTTCTTTATCCAAATCGCAGTTTATACAGTCGATCAAAGGCACATACCGGGATGTTTCTCCCATGAAGTCGACAGAGCAGTAAATATAAACAAATAACAGCAGATAAAGCAGATTAAGCAGCGACGATAAACATGCATATATGGGAACAGTTGCTATTCCCAGACAATGTTGAATGTTGTCAGCCACATTGAAATAGTTGCAAGAATACAGTTCCAATGAACAGAAAGGAAATTTTGCTCCAACAGATCATGAGAGCCAGTTTTCCTCGTGAACCCAAGGTCGCCGTCCGACCGCCATATTGTAAGCAGATAGCAGACGCCAAACAGCATCGATAAACTTCAATATATTGGCTGATTTCTCCTTCGCTGGAAATTGCAACTACTCTCAGCCATATCATAATAGGTACAGGAATGCATTTCCGACTGAACAAAAGTATTATATTTCTCCAAGAGAACACCAGAGCCGGTTTTCCTCGTCAAGCCAAGAGCGCCGTCCGACATCCATATTGTAAGCAAGTAGCAGATGCCAAACAGCATCGATAAACTTCAGCATATGGGCTGATTTCTCCTTCGGTGGAAAATGCGACTGCTCTGAGCCATATCACAAGAGCTACAGTAATATATTTCCAACTGAACAAACATGCAGCCTTGCTCCACTAGTGAAATAACAGTAAACAACGTCCTCAATCAGGGAGAAAATGACGGTATTTTGACAGCAAAATTCTGCTCTGCTGGGGGTCTTGTCGCTTCTTTGCATGCTACGCAAGCAAAGTTTAGTTCTCCATTGTTCTTTGACATAGACATTTTTCTCTTTTTTTTTTGTGATAGATCAATGGTTGCTAACCTTGCCGCAGCCAATCATTTCACAATTGACCATCTTCAAAAGCCAGAATGTCAGAAGATCATTGAAAGTGCCGGCTACTATTACATTGCAGTGAGTTGCTGTTGTATAGAATTATTACTATATCTTGGTTTTTCAAAGATATACTGGATTTGAATGTAGCAGCCTTGTTTGCATGATAGCTTATTTTTGTAAATACAATCAAACCTGTATTAGCAGCCACCTTTATAGAGCAGCCACCTGTGTATAAGGTCACTCCTCTTCATAACCTCAAAATGATACGTTCTATAGAAATCTATTTAGACAGAAAAGCCACCTGTCAGTAAAATTCATTTTTGTCAGGTCCCAGAGGTGACCGTTGTAGACAGGATTCGCTGTATCATGCATACAATTCTTGGCACACCTTATTTTCTCACTCACTTCGCCTCGACTTGAATTGACTGTCACCAGAGCAAACGACAGCGTTTGATTATTTTCTTTGTGGGGTCTGCCTTATATTAAAGTTGAGTCATCTGCAGTGACCACGACAATGTATTTGATATTGAATGTTTAGTGAAGGTAGACAATGTGTGATTCGTTCTTGGGATCATTAATGTTCCCTTGTACAGTCAAGCCTGTATTAGCGGCCACCTCTACAGAGCAGCCACCTGTGTATAAAGGTCACTCTCCATAACCACAAGATGACATTTTCTATCGAAATCGACCTGGACAGAAAGGCCACCTGTCTATAAAGGTCATTTTCCTCATGACCCAGAGGTGACCATTGTAGACAGGTTTCAATGTAGTTGCTCTGGTCTGTGAAGTATACTGCAACGTATGTAAGAAGGTGTGTAGATAGAGAATAAAGGAGTTGATGTGGCTGAAATATGTATTTGTAGCAGATGCAGTGGCTGGTTGCTAGCCAGTCAGAAGGCTCAAGAGTACTGATTGCAAGAGAATGATGTTACGACTTACAAGACATTTACAGTGACTGACAGAGGGCACTGATTAACATTCTGAGTGCTAGGCTGTTGGCGTAAATGCTAGATGAGACCGCCACAGTGTCTATCTTTTTCTGCATAGGGATTTTTCCTGACAGTATCCATTGATTCACTCCTTCACGTCGCGAAACATTCACACGACAACAACAAGGTATTATGGCAGCTCATTATCCACCCGCTTCAAACTGGACTCTTTTTGTTGTTGTTGTTGATGTGACGTGGTAGTGTTGCATTTATAAGACATGTAAATACGCGTTGTGATGATGTATGCTTTTCATATTTATTTACTGCATTGTTGTCAACCCAACTACACACATCACTCTTCAATATGATGTTACTTTCATTGTAGCAATATTTACAGTTTGCCTGCTACAATTTTAGTCTTCTTGGAACTCTGTAAGGATTTCCCATGGTAGACTAACAGGCTAACTTCTGATCACGAAGTGCTGCATGTTATACTGTAGACCTACATTAAGTTTGTCAGGCCTCATTGCCTCGCCGTTATGACCAGATATTCACAGTACATGTAATTAGCAAACTATGATATTAACATCATGCCAGCAGTAGAACTTACAGTAATGTTGACCCTTTGTTGTAATGTGATGTTGTTTGCGTTAAACACCAAATGAGCATAACAAGTTTTTCACAAGGGAGATTGCCTGGTGAATTTCAGAGGTAAACCTCAAACAGTAGCACAAGCATCATATACTGTAAAAATCCGGATATACCTTGTCTCCAGTTTAGATTCGAGGTGATAGATTTCAGCATATTTTGCAGCCAGATTATCTTGCTTGCAACAGCTTCTATACATTTGACATGATTATACTTATATTTTATCGTTATCAACCTACAATCGACTCTTCTATCAGAAGTGCTAGACTTAGATTGTTCGGTCACATGTCCAGAATGAGCTCATACCGATCCTAAAATGATCTGGTGCAGCCAGTGTCACACCGATTGGAGATGCCATACTCGCTCCTCTAAGCTGTCCTGGAGAACTCACTTGCTAGACAACTTGAACTATGGTGGTTTGATGTCTGAATGCAGGAAGGACCTGGTGTCTGTTGCTGGAGAGAAGGCTCAGAACAGACTCCAGTGGCATGCCTTCGTCCGAGACATAATTTATGTGTCACCTACAACTGCCTCCGATTAATAGGAGTTATGCTATGTTGTATGTTTTATCGTAAATTTAATAGTTTGCATTTTGCATTTCATTTGTGAGATTTTTGTTGTTTATAGACCTTCACCATGAACCTGTCTGCGCCGTTTTTGTGCGAGTTTTTCAAGGACAACATGATGAAGGCAATGCCGTATGTGGACATTCTGTTTGGAAATGAAACGGTGAGTTCATGCTAGCATTTGTTGTTCAATTCATTTTTGCCTGCAACGATAAACTAGTTCTTCTAATATATTTTTATGCTCGGGATTCTATAAACATATCTGTAATGGTAACTGTATCTCGTCCTGGACGGTCCTGGACTGTACAGCAGAATACGAATTAAACCAAGTAAAGAAAAGGGCAAAAAATCATAACGTTTCACTTGCAAATAATTGTTTTTCCCAATTTCTGTCTGATTCTATTGTCCATGGATTGATTGCATTTTGTTCATTTTTTCAATCAAAGCAATCAATTTAAATAAAAATTGATTTAAATAATTAACTGTATTTAGTTCAATTTTAATTGTTAATAAATTGTTAATTATTTTCACAATTATTGGAAACATAAGCCTCAGGGCGACTGGCTTGCCATATGTTTGTACCCTACTCCTTGTCTAGCATACACTATCCTTACTTAATTATGAAGCTAACAGTATAGTGGAGCATAAACTATCTAGATTACATCAATGCTAAGCAAGCTGTTGTTTGTTAGTTTGTTTTTCTTTCAGTTTCACATAAAGAAATGTGAAATTGTTGCATGACGTTTTCACTGGTGTACGTCTAGTCTAGCAAGATCAGATTGATATCCACAGATAAGCAAATCATAGAAAGCCGATAGATAAATATCCCCAAATGCAGCTTGTAGCTCCTTGCAATAATTGAGCTGAGACTTCAGTTATATGACTTATATGTATGTTGGCTACTTTCAAATTACTGACAGGCGTTGCATGATTGCTTCTGCATTTTGTCGGCCTATTGTTTCCATAGCTAATGATCAGTCTTGATTATTGTCTTTTTAGGAAGCTCTGAAATTCAGTGAAGTGCACAAATATGAGGTATGCATTGCGTCAAACAGTGTCCTACTTCTCTACCGTATGTTGCCGTATTACGCCAATCTCATTTTAAACCGACCTTGGGAGTGGGTATTCCTCTTAACTATGCTGTTTTAGCACATTCAATGCACATTCAAACAGCACTTGTGTATGAATGGAGCTGGCATTTTAAACAAATAATGTCATGATAGAAATTTGGCTTATAGCCTACATGGAACTGTACAATAGCTAATGGATTGCTTTCTTAATAGCTCATGCATACTGGTCATTTGATTTCACATGTCGATTTCTCTTGCTGTACGTTTACGTGTACTCGAGCGGAAGAGTTTTTCAAATTTAACGGATAATTTACCAAACGACGGAGCGGTCAAATTGTTACCATGGAGACAAATTATGTGCAATAAACAAAAAGGTCGACTAAAACACAATAGCATTAAAACTGAATTTATCTATAACTCTGCTAACAAGTTTAGGAATTGAGTGTACAGGCAAGACAGTCAGGTAGAAATTGCCCTCACTGCCACAAACACAGCTGATACGAAAGACAGTCAAAACACGCGTAACAAGCTAAGACAAGAATATTCTACTTGTTGGAGAGTGTGTGTTTACACTAGACACTCTACAAAGCAACTCATGGTGGTTCGTAAAATGAAAGGCGGTTGTGTACCAAATGGCCGGTACACGACGACGTAACAAGGCTCACTCGGCCGCAGATATATGAGGGAGTTTATTTGGCAGATTAACGAGAGTGCGTCTAGCTCAACGGCAGAGCAGTGGACCGGCAATCCAAAGGTCGTGGGTTTGACTCCCACGGCGCGTCACTTTTTCTGTACTTTGAGCAATCTTGGTTTCCAACACTATTGGGGTATAATTCTTTTTGTTCTGTGATAAATCCAAGAATCACAATGTTGGACAATATAGAACGTGCTAGCACAAGACCACATCACTGTTGTAATGAAATAACAGGATGCTGTAATGTCATGTCACATAAGAAGTCTGATACATATAGATGATTGCCACGGCTCTTGGATTTAACAAAAAAATCTACACTCAGAGTTAATGCTTCCTCTTCTCCTTGCTATTTTTGTAATGATTTTGAGATTTATCTAATGTTTGATTTGATTTGATATATTTGCACGATAAGTACCATGACAGGCAGATACAGGATAGAAGTTAACTGAATTAATAATAGAAGTTATGTTCAGAGGTTAATTAACAACATTTTAATTTACAAAATTTTGACAAATCTACCGAGTTTAATCTATGTTTGAATGAATGCAATGATTTTGCAAGTACGACTGTCTGAGGCAAATAATTCCACCATTCAGTGTTATTATGTTTTTCATTGCTGTTGTTGCTTTTTATGTTAAATTGCTTCCTGTTTCTTTAAATTGTATGAATTGCCGAATTACTGTTACCGGCAATTAAAATATGATTCATTTCTCTCCTTAAATTTGCAGAAAACCGATATCAAGGAAATTGCCTTGCAAATCTGCAAAGAGGAAACATTGAACAAGGAGAAATCACGAATGGTGATCTTTACCCAAGGCAGTGGAGCCACTCTTGTTGCACATGGTACGTCGAACGTTAGTGCTCATATGACCACAATATGATGCAAGTATTCTGAAATGTCAATAACGGGATCACTGGGAATTACAGCATTACAGCCAGTTGTTTATCGGGCCTAGCTCTAGAGCATATGGACTATACCATCAGAAGAAGCAAAATAAAACCAAACCAACAAATGCCATTTAATTCCAATAAGTGAATATTGCTTTCATTAGTGCAAGTCACATCAAGTAGTATTAACACCTGTTGTGCATTTCACAAGTTTACTTGTTATAAACAGCCTTCAAACTTTGCGCTACAGGTGCTTTTCTGTAACCAATCAGCATTCGATATTTTGTTCATATAGACCAATGACAATCAAGCCAATATTACAGGTTTGTTTCGCATGTTTTGGGCCTGCAATTCCGGATAACGCAGATTCTTGAAACATGGCGGCGGTCGTAACAGCACAAGTTTTACCTGCTGTTTATACTGTCATAGTTATTCTCTAGCTGTTCCAACGGGGATATTTCCTTAGAGAAGGAAACACTGAACTGTTTAAACTTCTTTTTCAAAGCTAATTAATGCCACCCATAGGCATCAAGAAACGAGTGATCATAATTATCATATTTGTATATCGCAGCACACCATGTAATTATTAACTATCAGTTTGTATGCCTGTTTATACTCCTATCAATCACATCATTCGATCAATCAATCACTCAATCAATCAACAAATCAATCGATCAATCAATAGATCAGTTAGTTAATCAATTAATCAACAAATTAGAAAACCAATCATTCAATCAACTGCTCATTCAATAAATCAGTCATCAATCAATCAATTAATTTCACATTTGATTATCAGTTTGCCTTGTTTACGGGGCCTATTATTTTACACTTGTATTTGTTTGTAATGTTTTTGCAGAAGGAAAAGTGCGCGAGTTCAATGTCATTCCTATCAAGGAAGCTGACATTGTTGATACCAATGGTGCCGGTGATGCTTTTGTTGGAGGTAAGTCTTATTGTTCTACGGATTTAGGATGTGTCTATTTGACGGTAGCATGTGTGTAGACCGTACAAATGTTTTCACCAAAACAGTATAGTCAATCAATGCCAAGCCGTTCTTTGTGACGGAACCTGCCAATCTAGTAGGCTCAAACTGAAAGGCTGGTGTGCTATTCTTTATTGGCCAATGAAAATAGAGTTTTGGGTCAACCAGAAGCACTGGAATAGACCCGAATGATCCTGGTTCAAACAGCATCCACAGTATACAGTATCATCATCTTGTTATCATGTAGAAATGTGCTTTGTGATTGGAGCAGGGCCGTCTTCAGAGTTGAGAGGGCCTAAATCGCTTAGTCCAAGTTATCTTATTGCTGTTAACATTTTCACCCATTGACGTGTTATAAAGAATTAAAGATGTTGTTTTTACTCGCACACAGCAAAGTGGGTTAGATTTACTCAGTATCACTCTGGAATTGTTTACACATTGCGCTATCTGAATACAGTCAAACCTGTATCAATTGCCGCCTCTAAAGAGCAGCCACCTGTGTATAAAGGCCACTCTTCGTAACCCAAAATGACACTTTGCATAGAAATCAGCCTAGACAGAAAGGCCACCTGTCTATAAAGATCATTTTCCTCATGTCCCAAAGGTAATCATTATAGACAGATTTCATTGTATCATACATTTGAATATTTTAATTGATATTTTTTGCTGATATTGTAGAAAAAGAATAAAACTGCTCGCAAGCCTTACTGGTAGTTGCTGTTAAAGTGTATCTGTTGTTTCGTTTACAGGTTTCTTGAGTCAGTACATTCAAGGGAAAGATGTAGAAAAGTGTATCAGCGTAGGACATTATGCAGCAAATTACATCATTCAGCAATCTGGCGTCACAGTGTCCGGGACGGCAAAAGTAGAATAGACTTTTCTACATCTAACATGATGTTATTTCATCATCATTTGATAGTTTCTACGAAATGTTGTAACATCTTCCACAATGTGTAGAATGGTCATAACAATGCATAAAAACACAGTGTCAAATGGTTGTCGTGGCAACTGGTGTGGATCTCTATTTTTGTGTGCAGCAGATAATTGACGAAGCGCAGTCCTAGTGCACCTCGGGATGCAAGTGTTTTCAGGCACGTGATTTTGAGTTGAAATCGACAATTTTGACAGCCAAGAACAATCCCTGAAATTGACCATCATTGGTAAGAGTACGGCTGATTGCGTTTCAAACGAAGCATTTTCCTGGAGTCTTCACCTTTGGCAGAGGTCAAGTCAACTGTAGCCTATACCAAAATACCTGTTTCCCTACAGCCATCTGGACCGCACTTAGCAAATTACCAAAACTGAGCTGCAGAGCAACTTCCTCAGTCAATATCACATCGGTTGATACCATGACTGCTTAATATCACTTCAGTTTGATAACCAAGCTCTGTCAGGAAGTAACTGTTTAAAACCGCTAAAGCATCATAACTCGATTATTATCAAGATTTTTTGAGTGGAAGACCATAGTGATATTAACCAAGGTTACACTTTACGGTCCAACCTGTTATGATCACACAAGGGACCAGTAAAAAGCAAGACACAAAAAAACATGGGTAGACGCAATAGTTGGACAAATCACCATCGTCATCACTAGGAACAACTCAGGAGTCTATTTTAGGACAAATCAACCATTACAAGAAGCTGCGGCCATACTAAAATGCATGCACGTAAACAGTAAGTGCAACTGAAGACATTCAAAGTCATTGCAGTCCAGAGCAACTGGAGTGACAAAGACGATATGCACATGGTCAATCTTGCTACTTCCTCTTCAGACACAGAGGTCCAACATTGTCGCCAGTTGCAACATTATGTTTGTTGTGAGTTCCGTCGCAATAAGGGAACTGAAACATAAACAAATTGACAAGTTAACAGCCAACGGGTTAGAAACAGCGTACAGTCAAACCTGTATCAGTGGCCACTTTACACAGCAGCCACCTGTGTATAAAGGCCACTCTTCAGAACTCCACAATGACAATTTCTATAGAAATCAACCTGGACAGAAAAGCCACCTGTCTATAGAGGCCATCTTTCTCAGGTCCCAAAGGTGACCGTTATCGACACATTTCACAGTATATGGAAATGGACGGTTGACATCAATGGGAGACACTAGTCTACAGGTAAACATTAAAAAGTTCAAACTCTTCTATGTTGTAATTGTTAAGGTCATGATCATTATTTGGAAGATGACAGCCGCTAGTCGCGAGATCTGTTTCATGGTGGTATTTTATTGCTGTGTACTTCAGGTATTTAGTCCAATTTCCAACACTCTGAGGATGCTGTTCAGTTCAGAAGTGATTATTCGGCAGCTCACCATTCAATTGGACTCGAACATTCCAATTCTCTTTAATGTTAATGATAGTAAGTATTTTCGAGATAACGGTAGCAGCACAAGACAAAAGGGCTGCCTTCTGACTTCTGTATATCCAAGGATAGGAACGATACATTTTATATGTACTCTGAGTAAGAGTAAAAGTAAACCGCTTCAAAACTACTCTGAGTAAAAGTACGAGTAAATCAACCTGAAATTTCTCTAAAAGTAAAAGTGCGCTTAATAATAATGTTACTCAGAGTAAAAGTAGAAGTAAAAATTTTTGTATTCAAAGGAACAAAACGTGTAATGGTCTTCAACAGCAGTAGGTTAAAATCTATTGGGAGTCTCATGCTAGCCAAACGAGATGAAGCAAGATGTATACGTATCATGTACGGCATGTGGTGAATATTCAAGTGTCACTGAGAATAATCACAATTAACTTTCAAATTTTCAATTACAAAAATGTTTTTAACAGTTTATTGGTTATGCAGTTAAGAATAAACGTTAGTCCTTCTACGCTAAGCAGGCACTCAGAAGCAGATGACAGTGCAGCACTGGGAATCGGTCTCGGTGAGTGACGAGCAAGTCATTCAACAAGGGCATTTCTCTCAAATAATGCAAATCTTGGTCGCCTGAGAACGAGTTGAAGAATGACTTAGCTCAATTGATAGAAAAACTGGCCAGTTTATGGCTTTGGGTGTTGCGGGAAAGGTACCATGATCACATTCATCCTCTGCTATAATTCTTCTTGTGATGCTGTATACTAATTTTCATTGCCACAGAAAATAGTTACCGGGACAAAAACGTGAAAACTATATTGACAATCAAGCCATGTTTGAGAAATACTTTTACTCAGAGTAACAGAATACTTTTACTCAGAGTAAGATACTGTGCAATATTTTTACTCCGATCCAGAGTAAGAGTAAAACAAAATTTATTTACTCAGTAAAATAGCGATCCTGCCAAGTTTTTACTCCAAGTACAGTATCTGAGTAAATTACTCTGAGTATTTCCTATCCTTGTGTATATCTTGGTGCAAAATTCCGTTGTGAACAAAATTGAAAAGGAGGAAATAAAGTCTTACAAGGCGTGAACAGTGAGGTTGTTTAACTCTCCACCTGCTCATAAAATTAGTTAAATGAAGACTTGAAATTAATTGCTAGGGGCTAGCTGTCTGATTGGTTATCAGTTGCTACTTTTGACTTGCTTTGAAAACGTGTTTTAATAGCAGGACAAGGGTTCATTATTGCAACAGTCCTTTGAATGAAAACTATTGATCTAACCAGAATTTTTTCAACAAATCCTTGGAATCTTCTGTCACTGTCAGGATTTGAATTCCAACGAAATCCGTGCTCTCCTGTGTCCCAAATGCATTGCTGGAAACTGAGCGTGATCCAGTCCTATGTTTACTTTGGAGAATAATTTATATCAACCTTGCGCCGTGTACCTTACCGTGTACTTAGCATGCTCCCTTGAAGTTCCAATGTGATTTTCTTATTGTCTCTTTAATAATTAATTGCTTAATTAAGATATTTTCTCGAGTTTCAGCACCGAAGAAAACACGAGAACTCAAATTCATTCACACGTGGTCCGAAGGAAGGTCTGAAATAGCTTGTACCAGACTAGATTGTAGAGCATAGCAAGTGCAACCAAATGTGTTGAGTTCCAGAATGGGTGCTGCACAGACAAATTGACTTGTGCTCCTATCTATGCTCAATTCTGGAGAAAGAACTATTCACTCATAAATATCTACAAAGTTGTAGGCCTCCTTTAGCTGAACTTCTAGAGTCAGTTTCATGATAATAACTAATAAATTGGGAATACGTTCACTTGAAGAAAGAAGGTGGTAAATTCGATACCAAAAGACTATCTGAGGCTTCTGAGCCAACACTTCGCAGGTTGTGGTGCAACGCTTGCCATCCAGAACGACAAATGAAGTCCAGCAGACCAGCAATTCACAGGGCGGCAGTAGTCATGGAATCAAACGAAAATTAGGCAGGAACAACGACGAAAGACGAAAGAACATAATGGCGTCAGCTGCTTGCTGCAAAGTATAACCTTCTTAAGACCATGACGTAATGCACGTCTCGTTGAGACTTGAGAGCTCTAGCATAAAGTCATGAGACATGAGGATAATGAGGTAGGAAAGTGGCCAAGTGGGAGGGACGGCAACTCAACTCTGAAGGCAAATGACACATTAAAGTAGCACAGAGAAACTTAAACAGTTCTACCTTGCTAGATCTCCAACATCTGCAGAAGGCAACCTGATCAGGGAGCTCTTCAATTTCGAAACTGTTCACAACTTTCGCTTTGTCTTTCTCAATGCCTGGATTGACTTTGCTGGCGCAGGAGCCTCCACATTTCGCCTTGTTCAACAAATTACTCAGCACCATGTAAACCACAAGTCCACCAGTGACGACTGCAGGTATCAAAGCTGCAGCTTCTTTTCCAGTTAGGTTTGAAAAGCTAGACATAGTTGCGTGTTTTGCTCTGGCACTGTTCTCCAGGGTGGCACAGAAGACGTTTAGAAACACGAGAAAGGAGTAGAAATGTGAGAATCATGCAAGCCTCGTGTAGTCTGTCTGTTCTCCTATAGCCTCCTTTGGAGGAAGTGGGCCACAATTTTGATTTGATTTGATTTATTTGATGTTTATGTGTTTTGACTCACGGCTATTTTATACTATTATTGTGTTGGTTTATCAGTAGGACTATATTTATTGTATTTTATTTATTATGCCTAAATTCTGAATATACAAACAATCTCATGAATCTCGTTTATTTGATGTTAAATTATCCAATCTTTTTTTAAATTATTCAATCTGATGTTAAATTATCCCCAATCAGCATTTCTACAGTACAGCAAAAGTAACTAGATAATATAAATATAATTACAACTTTAAGACGTTACCGATTAACCATTGTCTTTTAAGAGACTTTACATACCATTTTGTCTTCATGAAATTCTACAGCCAACAAGTACTACTGTACTCTGTTTAATTGCAGCAACGACAATCCAAGCTTTTAAACGTTCGCTAAATAATATTAACTTGTCACGTAACTGTATTGTATATTGATTGCCCTCAAGCGTCTCACAATGGCTGTGTGTAAGCGGAAGTCATGCTTCCCTATATTCGCCTGTCAATATTTTTGCCAAATGTTGAAACATACATACATACATACATACATACATACATACATACTGTACATACAGCCAAATACTTGCAAAGTGATATTTACTATTACTTACATTAATTTTCAGGCGAACATCAAGCTAATATATTTCCAATAACAGTAAATAGGTATTTTTCCCACTTACATACAGCACTTCCATTATTACATAATAGCAAATGCGAGTAAGTAATAATTATTACAGTGTATGTAGTGCCACCAACTGTGTGATGTTGACCAAATGCATAAATATATTGAAAGTACTTTTACAATTGAGTCTCTCTGTCCAATTGATTATGGTTGAAATATATCATTACTATGACAGTTGCACTCTCAGACACTGCTACATATGTTCTTAATCTCTTTAAAACTTTGTCATCCCAACTATCTTTCGTTCTTTCTCATTTTTTTTTCCTCATTTCATTTCTTTCAACTTTGTTTTAGCGTATGCTTTTGATTACTTCTATCTGTATTATGTACACCGTTTGGTTAGTTTTTATTGATATAAATGTAAATTATGTTATATGAATGTAAATTATAGGTCTCTCGAACAAACAAGCACAGTGCTTATGGGATGACCTCGATCATGTGTTTTCTTTTTAGTATCAAATCTGCATCTCTGTATGTTTCTGGACATGATCAAATATATCTATCTATCTATCTATCTATAATATGATTTTACAGTCAAAAATCGTGATAATAAGCGGGTTGCGATATTAAGCGGGTTAAATAGTTGATTCAGACAGAGCTTGGTTCTCAAAGTGAAGTGATGTTAAGCGGGTTATGATATTAACCGAGGTTGAATTAACGGGTTTACACTGTACTGTATTACCAAAAATAAATTAACTTATGATATTTACAAATTAAAAATTTATTTCAAGATTTCGCCAACAATGAGGGTGCCAAGAATGCTTGTAGCATTACCTCGCTGTATTCTATACTCCTAATACTGGAAATGCGGTTATAATGCTATGTTGTTTTCGAAATATATTTGTTACTTTTAGCATCGTTCAAAATTAAAATTAATACAATTTTATCTTCGTTTTCTTTGTCAAGTAGGAATTATATTTATTCATGCTTAATAAAACTGGTGAATACAGGTAAAATAATTTACAGTAACGTACACTGAATCTATTAAAATTTCCTATACAGTACACGGAAGTTAACTAAGTCTAAACCTCTTAATTACAAATTATACAAATTACAAATTATTTTATCTTAGTTTAGCTATCTTATTGTTTTCTATATGTAACAGTGTAGTGAATTTAACAGCCCGTTCAATGAGTGCATTCTTTTCAATTCTATTTCAAACAAAAGCCATATTAAAAGGCATGGTATTTCTGATTAAGAATTACGGTTGGCTATGATTAAACCATACAGTTTATGATGTTGAGCTGAGCGGAGAAAATGGACGAGAGGGGAGGGAGCGGTGATGAGTTCCTCTTATATTCACTTCTATGGCTACTATAGCATCATTTGACGTTTGGCACATATTTCGAGTTCGCGATGTAAATACACGTGCCGCATAAACATTCAAGAGTGATGTTTCCTGGTGTTAGGCTTGTTTGCCACTTTGCTTTATAACCACACAGAGAATGGAGCTATACCTGGCTTAAAATATATTTTCCATAATTCTGGTCATGCGCATTCCCATTGCATTTCGGTACTTACAGTAAGTCAATTGACCTCTGCCACAGCTGAAGATGCCAGAAATTTCTTTTGTTCGAAACGCATTCATATCTACTCTTATCAATGATTGTCAATTTCAAGGATTGTTCTTGGCTGTCAAAAGCTGTCAATTTCAGCTCAAAACCAAGTGACTGAAAACACTTCCATCCTGACATGCAACAGGACTGCGCTTCGTCAATTGGCAGTCAGGTTAAA
Organism: Calvadosia cruxmelitensis; assembly: GCA_900245855.1. NCBI lineage: Eukaryota > Metazoa > Cnidaria > Staurozoa > Stauromedusae > Kishinouyeidae > Calvadosia > Calvadosia cruxmelitensis. The sequence continues at coordinate 21,895 of OFHS01002238.1, forward strand.
GCGTTAATGACATTAAAAGTTGCCTCGTTCTCAGAAAAGTCTTGAAATTTCACTCAGAACATTCTATTTACAATGGTTGGGACATCTGTAGCCATTTTGATGACTGTAGCCTCCTTTCGAACGGCCATTTTATAGTTTTTTTCGCCATGACGTTAATGGAAAAATCGAAAAGGTCCAATCGAATCGGCAGGCTTTGTTTCCCCGTTTTGGGCTCTTTTATTTTCTCCGGTGACAGAAATTAAATTTCCCCGGAGGGTCTTACCTGAAGGGGAGATGTAGTTCTCCTCACTCCCTCTCCGACTGATATTCACAATACTAGTGCAGTAATCGTGTGCCAGGGGCCTGGGAACCACAATCCAAAGAAATCCGATCCCCGCCACGTGTTGTTCCTC
>OFHS01002240.1:0-22271 GCA_900245855.1 Calvadosia cruxmelitensis
AATTTGAAACAAAATGGAGTTCAATTTGCAACACCGATGTTAATTGAACAACACTTCGGCAACGCCACTTCACTCGCAAGGCAGTATGTTATCGGGAATGTTCACGCGACAAGATTAGAAAAACAAACAAACAAACAAAAAATCAACGCTTTTCCCCCCACAGCATAGACTCTCGGGTTACCATAGTAACCGTGAGTCAAAAATGGAATAAAAGATAAATAGATAAAACATTATTTATGAAATAGGAATTGTAACTTAATATTATATTACCTTTATAAGTATAAATATAAGTATAAAAGTAACAAAGTTACAGTAGTACAGAAAATTCTTCTCCTTTCAATTTCAAAAATTCGCGCTGCCACTTAACCAATGAAAATCGAGCTATCTATAGATCACAAAATCATGTGATTCGGCCGCGGTCTTGCGGGGCCATTGATTTTTCGAAATTACGTGCAATGTTTGAGCTGTGAAATCAGCGCGTCGTGTTATTGATGAGATTTACTTTCTGATTTGCTCTGGAATTATAGCTTCAATTACAAAGTTGGCAGACAAACTAGAAGCTATGTTGGGAAGCTTGTAGATGCTTCGTAATGCTGACAGTTGCCTGTGACACAGAGAGGATGAACGCACACTTTGGAGAACTTTTATATGTTAGTTTATCATTCTGCTGTGAAGACAGAACACTGTGTTGTATTGCTGACTCTGGAGATGCTACAGACTGATTTCGAAAGCGTATCTTCTAATTCTTTCTGCAGCAATTGTATGAGTGTGGAGCACAAACTGAGCGAGAATCATGACTTGTTGTCAGCCTTCTTGGATGCTGGAACTATGGATTTTAATGTGTCTGAAACATATCTACTTACTCGTGTGCTTGTTCCAAACATTATCAATGCCTTTTTGAAGTTTTAACTGTTGATCACAAGTGCGTTCAGATTGTCAAAGCATTCTAAAATTGACGGGCGAACTCGGACAGTTTTCTCTGCAAGACGATGTTATCCATTAGTCGCTGTGTCAGCTGCAAACAATACGTCAAAATTCTGGCTTTTGACAGTTAAACCTTGATTGATCTTTGCAAAACAACTTCCAGACTGTTCAATCAGCATTGTTTGCTATGTTTGAGCGAAAATAATGACAAACGAAATGAGCAATGGTTATTTAGTTGTTGATTCCGGTTGTGTTTTGGTTGCGTTTGCCACCTACGCCGAGCTGCAGCTCGACCTTGTCTCGTGTGATTTGCTCATGAAGAGCGATTAGAAAATGTTGTTTTTAAAGTCAATGAGTTCCGCAGAAACATTTGTGCGAGATGTACGTAAAGATAGATACCATGTACACTATTTGTATCTGTTTTGTGTTCCAAGTTCTTGCTTCTGATCAAACTCGGTCGTGTTTGTTCTCAAATTTGTGAAAATTTCGCTGTTTACAACTCGTTGAGCAATTATTTTGAAAGGATTACTGAAGTCAAGGAAAGAAGACTGGTATTTTCTGAAAGCTTGCTCTTCCTATAGTATTGCTATACAGTTTCTACCTGATTGGAAAAATGAAGCGCTAGAAATTCAAGGTTAAAGCGAGCAGTTTGTTTTCGCTGGGATTGCCAAGAAATTCTTTGGCCTGTCGTGAGCCACGTTGTGAATGATAAACGTGGTTGTACAAATGGTTGTATTCTGCAGGCCGAGATCTGTCTATTGATATACTATTGTGAGCCAATCGCGAATAGATAGCCGCTTGGAAGTTTGTAAAGTTTGTGACGCAGTAAGTGAGTGAAACAGTGAGACGCCATGTTGAAATTTCCAATCGGCTTCTAACAAAGCGAGCGGGCTTCCACAAATTTCAAGTAAAATGTCCCAGGCTTGCAGAGATTTCTTTCCTATTTATGACCATTCTGGTTTCGACATAGGTAGAGAAACATTACTGTAATTGGAATTTTAGAAAGAAACAAATGCTTTTGGCAAAAACGGAGAATAAACAAATAGCCACGAGAAAGAAACTAACACGATATCTTCACTTTTATAGTCACACAACAAAATGAAGATCAATTTGCAACACCAACGCTCGTTGAACAACACTTCTTAACGCCACTTCTCGCAGCATGCTCGCAAGGCAGTATGTTATCAGGAATGTTCACGCGACAAGATGAAAAACTGAAAAAATCAACGCATTTCCCCCCCACAGCATAGACTCTCGGGTTGCCATAGCAACCGTGAGTCAAAAATGAGCCGTACAGCTTACATTTCACTGAGTCCGTTTGGCTATTGAAAGAGGGCTTTAACTTCCTGAGCAACAACATCTCATATATAGGTGATTCAACTTGCTTTGGTACCTCTGCAGTACTACAAAACTTAAGGGCAAGCGCCGTATTTTTCAAATGCTGCTCGATTGCTGAGAACTTGTGCACAGGAACCTGCTGGTGGACATTCTAGCTTGTGTTGCCAACATAGCCTGCTTCTCACATGTCTCACTTTTGATGTAGTGTTTTGTGTAGTTTAGAATAGTTTGTTTATCCAATTCAAGATTCTAGTGACCACGTTTTATATATTAGAAGTAAATATTATTTTTAGAGTTATTGTTGCTACTAACTTAATACTATCATTCTCTTTTCTCCAATCTCTGTCAACTATTTTGCCTGCTTTATGTCACATTGAGTAAATAACAGACACCTCTATCATCACAATCAGATACGACAGTATGATTCCAATCAAATTGTCGAGTGGTTTTATGTGCAACACTCGTCTGTGCGATCTCAATTGTAATACACATTGGCAGATGCTTGTGCATTGTACAAAATTTACTAATTAAATTATGTTATTATTTCTGCTGGTATAAAATTTCTATTTTTATTTTCAGAGCTGAGATGCTTTCATCCAATTTATGTCAACTTGGGTGGCCTGCCACTTATATAGCTGGTATGTTACTACAGTCAAACATTGTTGATATTCTATCAAATAAAGTCCCTGCATCTCATGTTGTATCTCTTATTATTTGCTTATTGCCTTCAAATTGCCATGCTGGTTTTGTTAATCTCCTCTGCTCAATGTATCAACTTGCTTAATGGCCCACAATTTTTTCTGCACCACGAACAGTAATTGAGTGCCATTTCTACCTGTCACTCTTCCCCAAGCACATTACAGTGCCCATTGTGGGTGACGGGTTTCCCTCGCAGCTATATTGGCCATTTGCAAGCAAGCAGCTCCCACCTCTGCAGCCATTTGCAAGTAGGCAGCTCTCACTATACCAAGCACCACTGCAAAATAATTTACCTGAATATACATCTTCCCGATATCTCATTTGCCATAGTTATTTCTTTCTCTAATGCCTCGCAGCCTGTACTTCTGCTTGCACAATGCATTATAGGTTCTCAGGCACAATCTGCGAGAAATCATGCAATGTCCGAATTGAGAGATTTCAAGTGCCGTGTGCTGGTTACAACTGACCTGGTAAGTTAAAGGTTTGTTATGAAGGACTCAAAGGTATTAAGTAATACATATAAGTATAGTTCAATGCTGGTTTATACGCAGTGCCAATATGTTTGGTTTGTACTCTAGCTATTCAGGAAATGAAGGCAGTAAGAGCATTATAACAGCATTATATTATTGCAGTTTCTTCAGCCTTCTTCACATTCTGAAAACATGAGCATTTGTGATGTATGTGGCCCTACTTTTCTGAACGTATTTCTGTCACTTTGCTGGTTGTAAATAATGAGCGAACATGTAGATTTGCTGCATTAGTTCTTGCCAAGGCTCTTGGCTCACCGAGCAATACTGCATTAGCATTGGAATAGATCATCTTCTTTCAAGTTGAAAATCAGATGTGTTTGCTTATTACTATGACTCCTTTATCTGTTGTTCATTATTGCATGCTGAGTGGCGATTGCACATTATGTACATTGGATATGCCATAATTCCACACCCCTGTATTGAGAGTCATACCGCTGTAATGGTTGTTATATGGAATATATGGCCACACTGGCTTTGTATTGTTGAGTACCACATTCTCAAGCCAAAGAGAAGACGCAGTTCAATGCTATCAGCTTCTCATCCGCGTAACCATTCATTCAATCATTAACGAGACATATTTATATATCTTCAATTACATAAGAACGAGGCCTCATGACGGCACTAAGGCACCAAGGCATCAAGGCACCAAGGCACTACAGTATAATGCTTATGGCAGAAAGCCAACCTTTACAATAACAGGCTCATGTCTCAAGACGTCGCCTAGCCTCCGCTGCTGCATTGCATGTTGCATTGATGAGAAATTTAGATATTTAACTGTATTTCCCTGCTTGCCCCGAGGGAGGCCACATCAAGTGATTTGTGATTTTTGTGCATGTTTACAACAATTGCAAGAATCTGCTTCTCTGCTGTAGAGATTTATCTGTTTGATTTTTCTCTCAATGGTTATCAACAGACTGCAAGAGGGATTGATTGTGATCGAGTGAACTTGGTAGTCAACCTTGATCTGCCATGGGATGTTGAGACATATCTCCATCGCATTGGAAGGTGTGGTCGATATGGCACACAGGGTGTTGCAATCTCCCTTGTTTCGATTGGTGAAGAAGAAGCTAATATCTTGGCAATAGGATCTGCAATAGGATATGTCATGAAGCCAGTTGGAGGTGAGCCACTTTTGCATTGCGATAGTTTACATCAGCAAGTAGGTTGCATCTTTGTTATGGAACCACAACGCATGACAATGCTATTAGATATTGAAGAACCTTCAAATGTAAATTCGGTTTACCTGAACTTGCTACCAAAGTCAGAGGCAGCTGACAAGGTAACACCAAAGAAAGATATTAACCCTTGTCCTGCTACTGACGTGTATACACGTTTTTCAAAGAAGTTAAAAGTAGCAACACATAACCAATCAAATAGTTACTCCTTAGCAAGCAATCAATCAGCAATTGATGAAGCGACTTCATGTCTTCATTTAAATAGTTTTATGAGCAGGACAGGGGTTAATAAGCATTGTGAGACCTGGAAAGATGCAAGCTTTTGACCATAATCGTTCGCATTTCATTGAAAAATTGAATCAATGTTGGATGATTGTGTTAGATTTATTGACAATATGCATAATTCTTTAAATTGAACTGCGAAGTACAATATTTATAATTATGTATTTCTTTGCTTTCACAATCAAGAGTCACTATTGTTGCTGCTGCTTGGGTTCATTTCATAATTGTTTGAGGCAAATATCGTTCTGAAAATCTGATCTTTGTTATTTTGTGTCATTTGTTTTGATTGTGTATGATCATTATTTAGATTTGTTGCACTGTAAGCCAAGGACTGATGTAATTTGCTTGTTTCTTGATATTTCTTACACAAGTGTTCAACAGCTGGTGCACTCACTAATAGAAGCAGAGAGTTAACTATGTTTAATCCTCTTGCTACTTGAAATTAAAAGTAATTCGCTACTTTTATTTCTGAGTAGTGATATCGGTAGCGAAATGATTATTTGAAAATGTAGCTGAAGTGGTGACACACTACATTTAAAGCCAAGTAACAGTGGCTGTAACGAACTACAAAAACAGAGTAGCGGGCGTACCATTAGTTGTAGCTGTTCCATTATCATAGGTGGGTGTATGGCAATCTAGTTGCTAACTGCTTTGCTCTCTTCACACAGCTGACTTTGGCACTTTAAATAGCATTTTGCAAGATGCTATTAATCTGAGCTGTAAGACTCCAATGGTCCTAAGCAACCATGAAGAAAAGGATGCACATCTGAAACATAGTGCCAAAAGGCTGGCGGGGGAAGGGGATGGCAAAGAACATGCAGGTGGAAGAGTGATAGCTGCTAGTCTTGATGATCTTGATTCTATTGATAAACCTGTTACTGGATGTGCTGAAAGCTTTGCCAATGAATCCAAAGAGAAAGGTATTGATGATATGTGCCCTGCAGCTGTTGGTGACACTTTAGAAATAAACAAGAAACTCAGAGCAAGTACAGTGCCTGCAAAGTGCAAGAATGATGTCTTGCAGGGTAATGTGGTATTTGGAATGGATATTTCAATACCTGCAGCTTTTTCACAACATCGTTTCAACCAGGCATGGTACAAGTCATATCAGCAGCAAATGAAGTATATAAGGTATCATTCACACTTGATGCAGCAATNGGTAATTTTGAAACAGCGGCCGTGTTTTGACGAAACTCGGAAGCGCGATAATGGTAATGGTTTTGCGCCGTATTGTCCCGCGCCGTATTGTCTCTTGCGCCTGATTGTCTGCGCCCAGTTGTCCGCGCCAAGTTGTCTGCGCCCAATTGTCCGCGCCCAATTGTCGCGTACTGTGAGCAGCAGCTCCTCGCCATTGCTACTGCCTGCAAGATCCTGGAACACTTGCTTTACCAGAATTTGTGCAGTGGCTGCAAATGGCACGCAACACTAGACTTTGCACCACAAAAAATATGGCTGGGACGCTAGGAATTTCACTACCCTCCCTCTCCCTCAAATTTATTAGCAGGTAATCATAGGAATTCCACTGACTTAGCAGTGTGACTGGTGCTTGGTTGTGGTGACAGGTTTGCTATCTCGACTACTGCCATTCGCGGGGAAGCAACCCCACCAAACCAATTTCTGCTATTCGCTTGTACGCAGCTCCCACCAAACCAAGCACCAATGCCAAAACAACTTATCTATGGTGATGAGTTTAATTATATGGAAATGATTTTAATCCTGTTCCTTGTTTCTACCAGCATTTGATCTTAATCGTCTCCTATAATGGAGCTGAGACGTTGCTCACTCTCGTCATAAAGTGAACAATTAGATTTCCACCCTTGATTGTCCACCCTTGGTTGTTTCATTCTCTGTTTGCAGAAGCTGGCAATGATGGCCACTTATTATAAGGGTCAAAATATATAGCTTTTCTGCATTACTCATTCCTAGTCCCCTTTATGACTCCATGAAAATGGAGATTTTTCATGTTGATAGTTTAGAAATGAAATGACTTCACCCCAAAAATGTCAAAACAAAGTATTACTGCTTTGTGCTGTGGGGAATGTAGATTTGGTTCCTGTCGAGCAGCACATCTACTTTCGGATGTCTCACTCGGCATCATCTCAATCATTCTGTGTTCTAGTTTTGTGGGGTTGATTTTGAGCGCTTTAGTAAGTTTCTTAGAGAGTTAGAAGCTCCCGACTTCACTCTTAAAAACAATTCACCGAATGATGTGTCGTTGACACGGTGCTTCTCCTATGCCATGTTTTGTCCGCATCTGTTCAGCGGTCTCTTCTGCATGTGACTCCATACGCAGGTACTGACCGTAAATATGGAAAAGGGACAGAACCTTCGCTGATACAGATCTATTTTAACCCGCTGACACTATGAATCCAAAACCATGTGAAAACCATGTGAAAACCATGTGAAATGGGAAGCACCATGCAAAAAACCATGTGAAATTTCAAACACCATGTGAAAAATCATGTGAAAAACCATGTGAAAAACGTGTGAATAAGAAAACAGTGGGAAAAACAATGTGAAAAGGGCACTTTTCACATGGTTTTTCACATGATTTTCAGATGGATTTCACATGGTATCAGTTCATAGTGTGAGTAGCTTATTGTTCTGTGGATTTTGCTAGCCACGTACTTCCTATATTTTCAAGCATTTTGTGGCTATTTCACTAAAACTGCACTAAAATGCCGAATTGTCAAGCAATTGAAATATTTCTTTTTGCGTATTAACCCCTAGACTTTGCTGCAATGTGTTTGGTGAATTTGTTTCATACAACTTTACAAGAATTTCTAAAAATAGCCATGACAATCATGACATTTGATTTCAAAAATGTATTTCTGGTTTCTTGTTATCAGTAGTAGAATTCTACATAGAGGTACTAGCTAGGAAGATACACTTTTCTTTAGGAGAAGACACATAAAGAGACTAGTTGATGCCGAAATTCGGGAAAACCGAATTTATATTCGAATTTCGTTCCATCTCTAGTTGCTACCCTATTTATACCCCACAATGCACTTTGCAATGTCATATGTGTGGCAACCGATGTTGATAATTGATAATGAGCCAGGTTTGTTCCACAGTTTCTCAGTCTGAATCTGATCCACAATAGCTTGCATCTGGAGTATTTGCAGGATCAGCATAGTTCAAGTGTGTTTGTTACACTTGAAAGCAATTCACGTACAATGCAGCCTTACATTCAGAACACTCATAATGACTTTCTGAATCAGGTCGTTTCTCCCCTTTCTGTAACCTCCTACCAAGACTTGATGGCTTACAAACAACACAGTGCCGTGCCACATATACATTTTTTGCTTCCTCTTTTGCCTCAATCTCAACTAGCCAGTGTTGATTTTGTTTCAGTGACAGGCGAGAAATATCCCCCGTAGGGTGTCGTCCAACGATCCTCTTCTTGGTGTGGGCCTGACTGCTTCAATGTTGCATTGAAGCATCTTCTCAATCAACATTGATTTGAACGTATTATGTGGAAACGTTTCATGGTTTTTAATTTCTTTGTAGACGACATAGGCATTAGTGACAGTGGCATCATGCAGATAAAATAGTCATCATCATCATTTGACGCGTTCGGAAATGCGCCCCGAGGCGTTACCAGATAAAATAATAGCTTCTTGTACCATTTCACATTCTTTCTTATGTCTCTAAGACTGCTGGACAAGAAATCTGACGTGTCAACAACACTTCCCATGAATTTGTTGTAATCGATGTTCACAAGCCAAACTGGCAGAACTGGCAGCAACAGCATTGTTGAGATCAGACCCCAATTCTGCACCCATCAACTCCAGTCAAGGTGTGCTCGTTGGGTGTAGTGACACGACACATGATTTGGACGTGATCAGCTTTACCTATAGACTGCCATCTACGTAGACCATTCTTGCATAAGCTACCGTGACATAGGCTTCCAACGACGCATCACTGAAGTATTGGAACTTCCACGTTCAGCCCTAGGGATCTTGGTGCCTTGATCTCTGCAATCTGCTCCAACTTATTGAACCATCCACTGATTTTCGACGTGAGCCTTCACATAATTACAGCGTCCCAGACGGCAGTGGATAGTTGTTCTGGGGCAGGAGCTCATATTCCGTTGCACTACATTGATATCGGATTTGCAAGCTGTTATCAATGGTTTCATTGGACCATATAACTATAGTTGAAATTAGTATGTTATGAAACGCAAATACTGATTACGGGATAATGAATAGCGATGGTGGTGGTCTCACTTTAGTGACATGTATGTTTAAATTTAAATTGTTTACCTTGCCCCGAGCAGTTTTTGATAAATGCTTGAGTTGATCATCATTAAGAAGAGATGAAAAAACAATTTTACTTTTAAACTCTCTTGCTTAGGCCTGCTGAAGCTTGACACACAAAGACTCATAGGCTCGCTTTAGCACTGTCACTTTCTCCTCTGTTGGGCTCTCGTTGCTTCACGGAATGGTCAAGATTTTTGCCGATGATCCACTGCAAAATTTCCTTGAAATGTATATCTCTAAAATTTTCGAGACCTTTCTTGGAAGATACTAAGATCTTACCAGATTGGAAGAATACAAAGATAGGTATTTTTGTTTCCTTGTAGAATTTGTAAGGATATGGTAGGTCGCTAGGATTTTGTGGTCGTCTTGCTTATTTTCAGCTGTTGTTGTCTCCTAAACAATATAGTCTTTCTCCATGAAATAGAGCTTGATTGCATTTTTCCGTAAAGAAGTGTTTGTACTGGTGAAAGAGATATTGAAGAGATCATTTCCTTTTCCTCTGTAGCCAAACGAGATTTCGCTTGTAAATGTCTCCATTGTTGGTTAAAGTGAATTTGCAATTTTCAGAATGAACCAGATATCTCCGTGAAGTAATATCGATGCTCTGTACACTCTTCCAGCTTTCTACAGGAGTGGTAAATGTTATTGCTCTTTGTGTGACCTTTGTTGGTAGCACTTCTCATCGTTTCATGTTTCTTTTGTCTGTAAACTATCAGAAAATGAAAGTTTAAATGGTAAGTGCAATTGACACATCTGTCATCTTTTGTGGTTGTAGGAGTGCCATTTGAGGTAGCCAGATAGCGCCGATGACCACAACCTGTTCTCCAGCATATGATGAGCAATTTCGTCGGCAAGCATCTATTCATATACCTTCGATAATGCCATCAGGAGTGTAATTGAGCGATAGACAATCTAAAGGAAGAAATCACCATATTAGAAGTCAATGGAATCAATAAAATTGTTGCATGACAGTGCCGATATGAATAAGCACTGTTTTGCTCGCCACAACGGCTCGTGTTAAGCTGCAATCCCGCTGTTGTAGATGACTGGTCTCTTGAAAGAGCAGTTCTCTGTGTTGATGATTTCTCCATGCTGACTATTTGGATCCACAGGCTCTGGGGGTCTTCATATACAACCAAATCAACAACTCTCATCCGATTGACATGAAACCTGTTTTAAATGAAAGAGGGCAAGTCAATTAGCGTATCAGTTCTGTTTTCAAGACTGTAATGCTTTGCGTCCTATAAATAAAAAATGTTTCATTGTTTTGCCTTCTGTATTTTGTGGAAACAGAAAACTCTACTCTTCCATCAGACCACTCAATAACAAAAAGACAATGATATTAGCTTCATATGTAGCCTTTGCACAGAAAACCAATGTAGATTTGAAAGCAAAAAACTCATCAGCTATATTTTCTATCTATTTTTAGTGTTTATGGTTTTTCTTGTCAGGTATCACAAACTTTTTATAAAATATTATTTTAGTTAGCTAACACACATTAAGGATATCCAAAAAAGATCAACTTCAAATTTTCATCAGGGAAGAAATATTGTAGTCTGAGTATGTTGATAAGTAACATCCTCATGAAATTTGGGATAATTTCAATAAAGTCTAGAGGTCGCTCACTAAGGGGATATGTTTACCGTACTAAGTGTATGGGGAAAAGGTGTGAGAAATGAAGGCAATCCAGAAAGGTAACTTGCAGTAGCGCTACGACTATGATTCCAACTTATGTTAGCCTTTCCCAAGCCATGAAATATGAGAGTTCTCCCTCCCGCTCGCCTGAGGTGTTTTGGATAAACCGCAACATTTGCATGACTCTCATGTCCAGCAAGGTTAAAGTGATTCGGACAAGAAACCACGGAGTTAATGCCTGCCCTAATGGGGTACAATTGCGCGTTTCAAGACCCCCCACGTAGTTGCTAACTTCGAATTGATCTGAAATTTCGCACCAAAGCGCAGACAGGTCCTGCAAGACGCTGTGCAAGGTTTCAAATCATTGCCTCAAGGAATGACGAGATGAATCCCTGCCACAATTCGAAATTTTGACATATTTTGAAAAGAGGCTACTGCCACGCTCATTTATGCGATTTTGACCCAGTCTTCAGCCAGACAACGCGCACTTGTGTTTTACATAAGTTTTCCGAGTTTGACAGGAATCGAAACAGAATTGACGAAATGAAAACTTTCCACAATTTTGGGCGCCCCTCTCAGACAAGGCCTTTAGCCTTTTCAAGGATTTGAACTGTTGTTTGAGTTGGGCAATCGACCAATTTTCCTCACTGTATTCCCTGGAGAACAACCGATGCACATCCTTCCACTGAATTCGGGACCCCCGCTTCCACCTTTCGCAAAGCGTATTAAGAAAAGTGTTCTGCATCGGGTTGCTGTGCAATGAAACGCTGTTTCTTCTCGGGAGTTCCACCACGTTCTCATTTGAGGGACCAGCGATGGCTTCGGCCTCTGTCTCTTGGGCATTTCCCACCATCCGCGTGCAACGCCACCAGGCGTTTGGGTCCAGACGGTCAAAAGTCCGAAAATTTGTACGTCGCCTCTCCGAACAGCTGCTTTAGGTCACCGAAGACCCTTTTCATATCGTCCCTCAAAGGGCCTTGACGGTGCCCAGCTAGCATTCCCAGTTCTCTGAGATAGCGTCTTGCTTTCTCGATCAGCAAGGGCACTTTTAAAATATATTCCTGAACTGTAATGCAATATACTTTCACCTCAGTTTCTAAAAAGACGGACAAGTTCCATGGCTCGAAGACCATGACATGTGTTGCACCAGCTAAAGTACGACATCGAATTCTAGACTCGAAACGAACCCCGCCTAGGCAATTTGAGTTCTGGACCATATCCTGGTGAACGTTTTGGTAAAGCTTTAATCTCTCATGTCCGGCACGAGAGTTTACAGGAACATGCAAAGGAGACAACGAACTTTGACATACAAAATGGTGAAGCAACATATAAACAGAGAAAGATACGTAGCCAATATCGCCAATATAATTAAACTTCATTGCTAACTTCAAAACCTGATATGTAACATGGATTAGAGCCCCAGGCGCGTACTCTTTGTCAGCAATGAACTCACTCATATTTATGCTATAATCATCACCGCAGAGAAGTTCTCTGCAACTGGCACACTTCTTCGCAAATCTCCTGGGGCTGAATCCAGCCATGTATGCTACTGACGCTGTGTTTGGTGCTTGACGTTCAGGGTCAATTGGGACCCAGTCCATAGTATTAAAGTGGTCGATTGCTGACTCCTCATTGGCAAATGCATCAGACAGGACATTTTCAACTTCACCCTCTTGGTTCGTGGCAATAGTGGCATTCCCTTCAAGATTTCCTTCCTCCACATCTTGCACACAATTTACATTGCTTGATATGATTAAAAATTGATCTGTGTTGATGGAACATTCCATATTCTTTATTTAACTCGCGTAGTGTGCACATTGAGGATGATTTGCAAACCTATTCCGAGATCAGATTATGCTGTAAGCATAATCAGTGTGATCCTGGTTGAGTTATCCAGGTAAATGCTAAGGCCTGTATTCTGATGAGCAAATGTTGTGCCAACTGCTGCAACGAGGATAGACATAGCTTCTTGCCATCAACAAAAGGATGATTTGAGCGACCACATACACCAGGCAAAGACCTTAACTTCCAACTGCTAACAAGGTTCTGGAACTTTTGCAGAATCTTAAGTTGCTGAGGCAGTTTTTGAGCTGGAATGAAATGGAGTTGACAATAGTCCACAGTTTGTCAATCTTCCATACAATTGTTGCCGTTTCTAATGCACTGTCTTCTTGCGGACCTTGTCGTACTTGTTTATTCAATGTGGCAAACTCAGAGTTGGAAAGGACCTGCAGATCATGCTTGACTTTCATATGTTTACCTCTCGGCAAGAATAGTGATTTGCTGTCCATTTTGGACATAGTCTATTCAGCTGCACTGAGTCAATGGTGTACGCCTTGCCAAGATGTGCCCAGATGTGCCCAGCCTGCCACTCTGCTCGAGCCATCATTGTCCTGAAACTGTGATGAGACTTATTATGTGACCTGCAGCTCCATAATTACTGTACTGTATGTATCACAGTGTTGGACTGTTACCTAAAAATTGTATCTCTAAAGGTTATTCCTGGTGTTCTCAAAAGATGAGGAGGATCTGAAATTACGAAAATTCGCTCATTCTGCTGTGTTGGGTTCTCAAAATGCAGCTTATCATCAATGAACAGTGACTTAACGAAGGCCCACTGCACAGACTATTGGTCAGATATAAAGGCACATGCCTAAAGAAAGATTTAATTAATTGAGCAAATTTAAATGTGGATATTTCTGTGACATTTCATTGCTCGCTCTGACAGATACTGACAGGGAAACCAATTTGAAGAAGATCTTGAATCCATCAAACGGAATACGATGTATTTGCTCTTGTGTTACATCGTGATTGAGAAAAAATATCCCAGAATTTGCTTCCATCGAAGCCATGAAGTCTTCGAGGTGGAATGAACGGACGATTAATGTCCCTGTTCTGTACTCGTCGCATTTGGTCATTGCCTCTCCTATTGTTGTTGTTGTTCGTAGCTTGTCTTCTGTTTTGGTTTTTGGTGCTCCTGCTCGGCTGATCGTTCGCTGCCGTTGGGATCCTCTGGTACGGATGAGGATGATGTGCGGTTCTTGGCTGGTTTTGTGGGTGAGTCCTCGGCCGATTTTGATTGTGATTGCCTCGTTGATGCACTCTGTTTTGGGCATTGCTTGCATTTTCATTGTTGCTGTTGGGCCCGTTGGGCAGTGTCCTCAGATGGCGTTTGATGAGGTTTGTGACTGGCTCAGCACAGAATGCTTGGTCAGGGTTTATACGTCATAGTTTGCATGTTTTGCCCAACAAGGATTTTAAAATCCTGTTGTAGTTGATGCACGGTTTTTGTATAAACAGGTCGTATTTTGTTTGGTTTATCAGATCGTTCGTTTTGGTTGGAAAATTCTCTCGCAATTATGAGAGCTCGTGTTCTATTGTCGAGTTGATTGTGGCCAATAGTTTTGTTTCTGTATCCTGTAGTGTTTGTTCGATTTTTTTGTTGTAAGTTTTTTTGTATTGTGTTTTCTATTCCAGGTGGAATTGTCACCTGTGTTGAGACCAAGCATTTACCGTGCCTTGCCAGCCCCGTACCATATAAAGGCAGAAAATTCAATTGAAGGATGTAATCCATGGTTTTTGATATGAGGCGTCGGAATTCTTTATACCGATCGTCGGGCATTTCGAGTTCTGGGAAATTTGTCATAGTTTTGATAGTTGGTAATTGTTCAACCCCGTTTGGGAGTTGAATGGCCATTGTGGCCAGAACCAGATTAAAGACTTTCTGCATTGCTGCCATTGGATCCCGCACGGTGTTCAATCGGAACAGTCCAGTGGTGAACAGCGCAGTTGTGTTGCTGTTGGTTACTGCTCCTCCTTTTTCAAAGCGTTGACTCTAATTCGCATCATTACTATCATCCTAGGGTAAAAACCTCGCTATGCTTGCAACATTCTGAGTGATTACTGGGTTGCAAGGAAGAAAATTGGCTGTAGTTCTTGATTCTGCATTGTAATGACTGATTTACATTGACCATGTTAAGAACATCTCAGTATTGTGGTTTTAGTGTCCTAGGAGATGATATTTTGAAAAATTGGTGAGTATACTGTGTGCTGTGGGACTTCGGAAAAAGACAGATATCGCCAGTTGCAGTATCTCGGGTCTTTGTGCCACTTTATTCCTCTGTGCTTAGCATGCTGGAAGGAAGAGGAGTATTTCTTTCGTAGAATATTCAAATTTAGTCAAGCACACAAGATTTCTCTGATGTATGTCTACCTTACCGATAACTGTGCTTTATGAATGCTTCTAGGCAGCTCTGAACTCATGTGGATTTGTCCTTCCGGAAAGAATGCCATGGAAGTTTATGGCTAGTTTGCGGGTCAATAACACTTTCAGGCAGTAGTGTTCGTTGCATTTTTTCTATTTGGGCAACATCATTTCACGTTTACTTACATCCTCAGCGCTTGAAATCCGTGAATTTCAAAAAGTTATATGGTACGTGCATTGCATTGCTCAATTGTGGTCAACAACAGAGGACTCATATCATAATGGCTGCCACTTAAATAGGAGAACAATAGCGAGTGCCGCATCTGTGTTGTTCCTAATTTTGTGACATACCCAAACAGAAAAACATCAACAGATGGCAAGCTTAGCGGACATGCTTCTGTTATTACGGGACAGTCGAGACGAGACCCAAGAGGCCAAGACGCTGTGCAATTGGCAACATCAATAACAGTGCTAATAGCCAATAAATCAGCACCAAGGATGCAACGGCCTGGAAGGCTAGAAACTACCAATGGGTGACAGCATGCCAACATTCCCTTCTTTACCCAGCACACTTGAATAACCAACAATTTTCTAGGAATTCCGATCTATCCCGTGGGCCACAATAGGGCATGGACAGATCATGGTGAGATCAACAAGTTCCTTTCAAATTAGACTAATGGAGGCTTCACAGTCAACTTAGCAGAGTTGGTAGGTTCTGTTAACCAGAGCCTCAACAAATGCGGCAGTAGGGGTCACACAATTTACGTTTCCAACTAATGGGTGGTCATTTGGTGACCTATAGATACCACCCACATGCGTTTCCAAGCGATGGCTGCTGTTGGGATCATATACGGGTGTTAGCCAGATGAGACGACTGCATACTTGGGGCAGGAAATCGCTGAGGGTAATCTTGGGCAGTATGGCCAGGATCGGTACAGAAATAGCATTGAAGCAATGAATTGAGCTGCTTTGCTCTGTTGAAAAGTTGTGAAGTATGAGTCTAGTGTCTGCCTCTTCATGATCGCAGAACAGCTCGTTTACAACATCCACTGATGTCACGTTAGCATCGCCTGTCTGATGCAGCTCGTGGCATTCTGGGCCATATGCAACAGATAAGGCAATGCCAGAGTTATACCAGCCAGTGATGTCCCCGGTACCTTTGACTACTGCTTGAAAATGAAGTCAATCATCTCCTCTTTATTGCTTCCAGAACGCAGGAAACCTTTTCATTGCTTTGAAAGTTTTGCATCGGGCTGTAGACCTTTCTGGTTTGGGACTCTCTTACTGACGAGGAGCGCCTCAAATCCTCCAGGCTTTTTATACTAATGTCAGGATATCGAGCAAACACAATATCATCTCTTCGATATTGGTGATAGTTGGTACGGAAGATTATCTTTTTCAAAGAATGAGTCGCAGCTCTCCAAATGTGACTGGCAGTGATCTCAATGGTTGAACTTGGATGAGTGCTATTCCATCAGGGATCAACACAGAACCAGTTGGATTCCGCACATCGCTAGAATCTTGCCATGTCTCGATCTGCGTTATATAGTGGGCCATAGCATATTTCTTGGTTTTTGGCTTTGCCAGAGACCCATCAGAGGAGACCTAGGAATACAACAGGTAAGAACACCTCGAAGCTTGATGCTTTTCCCAATGATCAACAAGATAGTAAATATTTTCACATTTCTTTCAAGTAATTTAAGTTTCATATCAGAATTTTTCACTGCGAGTTTTCTCTTTTTTGAAAAGATTTGCAGTTTCATTCTTGGAATTGCCTCGTAGAGACCTACTTTCTTGCCTACCAAGCAATTTCCAATAAATTTAACGACAGCGTGTTCACCATGGCTGTATGCATCCATGATATTGAAAGAGCAAAACTGAGAGAAACTGCACCAGTTCTGATGTTACCCATTTACCAAAATTTAGAAGATAACGGATTATTAATTTGTTATGCTCATCAGCCCAATTTGAGCATGGCGTTTGATGCTTGATCAGTGGGAGGTCATCATCATTATCATTTCATTTATTTCCACTCGCATTCTGTCCTGTTTCCAGGCAAGCAGTTGCCTCTACAACACAATTTAAAGAATAGCGTGTACACGGTTTCACATCAATGTGAATCTATTCATATGTGGTGTAATGTTTATGTATTGTTAAAGAGTTACGATGAAAACATATCATAAATCGAAGCCAGGCACGTTAATACGTGCCCAATCCGTAACAAGACTGGTGTGTGTAATTTCTTCAAAGTGGATCGCAATAATATCTTCTAAGATCATTTTTACAACAATAATGCTAACAAGTAGATCAATCAGAATTAGTGGTATATGCTTGACCAGGTTGGAGAATGAGGCTTAAATGCATTGGATAACAACTTTGTTGTTGATTTAAATGTTGGCCTAATTGTGCTTGTTGAAATTTTATGTTGTAAACCAACTCCTGAATTCATAAATGCGAATGCTCTGGTTTTCTCATTCGTTGATTGAAGTTGACTCGCGACCATCTCCCCGAAACTGTCACACTTGTCTTTCGGCTTCTTGGAGGCCCTTGCCGACTGTGAAGAAGCCACCACTGTCAGCACAGATGATGCTCGGCTCAGCGCTTCCACCACAACTGGGTTTTCTACTGTCCCTCTTTTTTGTTTGTTTTGTTTGGTTGGAGGTCGATTGGTTGTCACAATTGCTGGACTCAACTGACTAGCGTCTTGGCTACTCGCTTGACTTGTCATAGAGTTGCTGGTCTGGCTGGTGCCTTCAGTGCTGCCAGTCAGATCTGTGATTCGGTCATTGCAACTTTGCCCGTCATATATGTCACTTATGCTATCATTCCCATCATGGATGAGATCACACGTAGATTCCTGGAATATTAATTAATACAGTATTAATATCATGCATTTTACATTCATATTGTTTACATAAAAATCCGTGCCAAGCCATTTGCATGATTGTGTTTACTTTGAATCTCCTGGTTAGTGCTCATCTTACAGGCTACATGCAAACCTTCATGCAAACGTTGCTTATAATTATTAATTATGATTATGATAACACATTTTACTATTAAAAAATACGGCAATCTAACATCCAGCCTGTACTGTGACTAGTTACCTCTTGCTTGCTCTGGGCTGGTGTATGCCAACTTGAGATTGTAGGACGCATTGCTATTGTATTGTCCAGAAAGAATAGAGCAGAATAATATGGCTATGTTGGTTGTGCTACTTTGCTCATGCCAGCACCAGATGTCATTGATTTTTCATATTTCTGATGGAGCTTAACATAGTACAAGTACGTCCTCGGATTTGTGAATTTGTCTTTTACCATTTTGGCTGCAAAGTTTGGTGTCATATGATTACATAATGCTATACATGAACATTGCTATCCTATACGCGATACTACAGAGAACAAAATCAGAACAAAGCTGTGTTATAGAGAAACAGTGCATGTGTGGTATGAAAGATGGCAGCCATTTGGTCTAATTCTCCTCTTGCCTTTTGAAAGTGGTCGGGCAGACAATGATTCAAGATGTGTTCACGGATTCTCCGCTCCTCCATAAACGCACTACTGTTTATCCGCGCCAAGAAAGTGGCTCTGCCTTGCTGAGTGGAGATGGACGACATTTTCAACTACCAACTATTTGTACGCAAGTGCTTTCAAATGTTCCCTCTTCTTCGATTTGAAAAATATTGTTGCCGCCCTCTTTCTCATGTGGCTACTGGCGCCCCTTTCCATTTCCCGCCATAGTTGTCATCTGCTGTCTGCTGAAATCCGACAGGGCTGGGTTGCCTTCAACCCCATGTCCCGAGCAGTCACGACAATGTCGCCACGAAACTTCAACTTCCCGACAAGAACTTTTATGTCAGACGACAATTGATGCGGTGTTGACGTTGATGTGAACGATGGTTTGGATACCAACAAATTGTCTGGCATAGGTGCGGTTTTAGATATTGTCCATCTGCACTTTTGCTGATTTATCCAAACTGGAATCGCCCCTTGAATCCTTGTTGCCTAGGTCAATTGCTTGCTGCTCGTTTGATTTAACTCGCTTGTAAAGACAAGACAGTCTGATTTAAATGCCATTGGTCCTACAGATGCTGGATCAAATTGTCTGTAGCTGAATTTCCCCGGCAAGGTAACACCTCTAACCTGAATTTCCCTGTCTTTTTTTTCTTTGTGACATTGGTCCATTTAGCATCCATTGATACGTTAGACGACTATGCGTCCAAGGGCTTGCGCACAGATGAGGCTGCTTCCCCTGCACGGCGAGATGTCTTTCGTTGTTGAAGATAGAATCGTTCCTAGGTATCAGTGGGATTGGATGCGTTTGATTGGGCCCTAGGATGACATCATGTGTTCGTTTTCACAATCGATCCTCCAGAATTTTGTTTTTGCTTCGTTGAATTTTAATCGAACATCATTACCAGCACGCTAAATGTCTTAGAGAATCTTTTGTGCATCAGTTATGTTGTCGGCGAAGATGGCGATGTCATTTACAAACTCAAGGTCAGAAGTGTTCCTTTCCTAGGAATTGTGAAGATCTTTATTCTGTTAAACGTGAAGCCACACCCACCAGGGCATGCCACTTGCAGCACACAATCAACAAAAAACGTAAAAACGAACGGGGCTGACATATCGCCTTGTAGGACTCCAGTCGAAGTTAAAAAGTCATCAGTATCATCATACCGTAACCAAACAAATGACGATGTCCCTAAATACAAAGCCATCACGGCATTAACTAAAATCAATGGTACATTTGAAAAGAGATATTGCTGCGTTGAACAGAGTAAAACGTTTTTCAAAATCGGTAAAAACAGCAACAATATTTCTCTGGTATGTTCTGCAGCTCTCAGTTAAAATCTGCAGGGAGGTATCTGTGCCCTAGCAGTCCGATCCATCCGTCCACCGTTATGATTATAACGTAGATGGGTCATTCCACACGAAATCATTACAGATGTGAACCCGACCCTCTTTGATTTTATTTAAACTTTACGCAAGCTTAGATACACTTCAATCCGATATAGTGGCAAAAAACAGTTTACGTAGTTACGACGTCTTAAAGCTGCGATTTTGCGACAACTGACGCAACGGATGATTCATTTCTTGACATTGCACTTTTGTCGTGATCTGCAGGCAATCTGACTGTACTGTAAAATGGTGCCATGACTTCACATTGCCTTGTTATGGCAGCAACTTCAGGCGGAGAAAGATTCCAGCGCTAGACTGCACTTCTATGCAGCGTGTAACCAACAATCCCACCACGTGTCTTGCATTCACAATCGACCTTCTGTTCAATGATCTGATCGCAGGCTGTGACGGAAAAAGTGTATCGTTCCTGCAGCTGTACAGTCCACTTTCCTTTACAAAATGAATCCTATACAGATGGATGGGACAGCGATGGTTTTACCATCTCCAGCAAATACCCAGGCAGGTAGCGAGCTTAGGTCAGATTATCGTAGGAATAATATCATGGCATCCTGTCTCGAACGACAGACAAATCGAGAAACCAATCTGATCTCCTGATGACCCGAAGGAATTGCAAAAGCAAACCAGCCATGTCAATGTACGTGCTCCAAAACTTGAATGTTTCGCTTGCGGCCCATTGCTAGCTTGCAAATGCTTGGTTTTCGTTGATGATAGATAATATGTTTTCATCTTTTGTAAGTGTTCCAAAAAGAGTTGAAGGGAACATATCTAGTAAGCTGGAAAATATTCTCCAATGACGATTTTTTTCCGAAACTGATGACAGGTATGCCTCAAATCGCATTCTGCTTAATGCCTCAAACATCACCTTGTTGCATTGTATGCTACGATTGTAGTGATGACCTTCTACAACAGCTTTTGCTGGACCTTGGGCCACCAATCCAGATTTGATAAAAACATCCATCAATCCGGTATCCGATTACTGACAGAAAGCTCATGCTAGTATGAAATTACTCCAAACGAATTACCAAGCGAGATGAAAAGTTGTCGTTATCCCAGCAAGTTTCTTGTTCTTTTTCTAGATTGCCAAATCAAATACCAAACCAATTCCTTCAACTTCCAGGGTGGGACTCATATCTATGCATCTTTTCATAATTGAACGTACGGTGCTCATTTTGGTTTGCGATGCCTCTATCACTGACAAGTAGGCAACTACAGACTTGACAAATGTATCATTGCGCTGAAGCAGCATATTGTGTCCTGTCCAGGCTGGCAGTTAATGGTCGCTAGTGCTGAAATACTTCATCAATCTGTTATTACCCAGGTTCTTGATATTGTGTTCGAAATTCTCCGGTACACTCTACTTGTTGGCGCTCTATTAACCAATTTCCCAAGACTCGTACATGCTGGTAAACAACCTCACCAACGCGCTCTTGCCCCCGTCGCTGGCTCCAACCATGATGACACCCTTCTTCTTCGACTCTTCCCCTTTAAGTATTTTGACGATGCGGCGGAAAAGCTCTCTCCAGGTGAGACGGAGGTGGACTGCAGCTGCGCTGAGAAGCTGAATGTAGACCATTGTCGTGCTATTGATGATCCTGATGTCAACTGTGGGGTCGATTGCCACTTCATCAAACCTTTCTCCGAAGTCTTTAGTCTGGGTACTTGCTCTCATGATCTGGAGGCAGTGTCTTGTATATTTGTCCCAGTTGGTGGCATATTTTGACATAAGTGCCACCAATGGGGAAGTCTTGCTCGTCATTGCAGATTGGATGTGATTTCCGTGTAGATTTGTAGATCCTGAAACACCTTGAGAATAATCTCGCATGGTGTTGGCTTGTTGGATGGGCCTGCCACTGCTGGTGTTGATGGACCTTCTGTGTCTGTCTCGCACTCTGAGTCTAAGTCATCCGTGAACATATGGAGTACGTTCTCCTTCACAGCGGGGCAATTGCAGGTCAAGATCTCCTTGTCACAGGAATTGCAGCGGATCCGTGACATGAACCAACCCAAGGTGTCGCGGTCGAATAAAGTACCAATGGGGGAGACGAACTCGTATCTCTCGGCCCCTATGGTCTTACTGTAGAGGGCGGATTCCCCTACCCTATCTTGAGCATCCTTGTAGAGGGCTTCATCCAGGGAGTCCTCGTCGTACACATCGACCAAGTCCGACGATGTAGTCGCTTGGATCTTGAAGATCTTGAAGGGAATGTGCTCCACTCCAAAATCCGAAGGATCCAGTTGTTTTGATGCTAACCGAGATCTTTTTACGCCGGATATAGCGCCTGACGTTGTTGAAGTGTTGCTCA
>OFHS01002243.1:0-22235 GCA_900245855.1 Calvadosia cruxmelitensis
TGTCACTTCTGTCATGATGTCACTTTTGTCATGGTATCAGTTTTGTCATGATGTCACTTTGTCATGATGTAACTTCTGTCATGATGTCACTTTTGTCATGGTGTCAGTTCTGACATACCTCGGCTCCTCTCCACGAATTGTCAATCAGCATTGCATCACTGGATGACGTCATGTCCTCTTGAAGCAGTCCGGCCAATGCTGTAGCAGCCTCCTTTCGTTTGTCGTTTCTGTCAGACGAGGCTACAGAGGCGTTCTTTTTCACTAGCTCGTGATAGCTTTCGACCTAGAAATAGAAACACGCTCATGAATCATGAAAGTGCATTTACATTGCATGAAATAGATTCACAGCATGAGACGATGGCATTGAACGTCAAGTATGAGTACTTGGAAAGTAGTGAGTCATGTGAATAAAACCAAACGGATTGCTAGGCCATAAAACAAGACGCCACCAAGCATTCATGTTAGATTGTCTTTTCGCCGCTTCAAGCAAACGTGAACTTGAACTTGAGGGCCCTGAGTGAGAAGTCACTGACTTATCAGGTACCCCTCAGGAAATAAAGATTATGATGATGATGATGATGAACTCAAATGCCACGCAACGATTCAGATCTCAGCGCATCGTCGCGCATCACGCACCTGTATTCGGACGCGCGTTTAGCCGCTCAGGCATGTTGTGTAACTCAAAGTCATTTAATCTTACTTAACTCTGCACTTCACGTATGAGTAGACATTGCATATAATTATACTGATTATAGGTCTAAGTATCTTTTATCTTGATCTACGTAGCGGTCAATGAATTTTTTAGTGCATTATGGGGAAGGTTGATGTCTCTGATTTCGGAATATGGAGAAAACTGGATTTGATATTGATTCAGATTTCTTCAAGCTGTGCTACTCTCCCTAAAAATATAATTCCCGTTAATACTATGAGTCGGAAACTCATTCTCTTTGGCTACTTCAGGCATCAACATACCCAACACTGCATTGATACGTACCATAATGGTAGCTCGTGAAAAAGGTCTATTGTCGGTATCAGTATTACTCTGTTGCAGCAGTAAACTGTATCGGGCAACAAGGCTAACTCAAGTTGGACTTGGTTTTGAGCTGAAATCTACAAATTTGACAGCCACGAACAATAGCTGACATTAACAGTCATTGGGAAGAATACGGATGAATACGCTTCAAACAAAGAAATTTCCCATGCGTCATCACATGTGGCAAAGGTCAAACATTAAATTAATACCATCATAGCACCAAGGACATAAAGCTTCTTGACACGGAGGGGTCGCGACTTAGGATCAACCGTCTCTTTTGCAATCTAGATAAATAAATAAACAAACAAATAAATAAATTAAATACATAAATAAACAAGAACGAAGTAAACCATCAGTGTATAACGATTGTTGTAAGTCAAAGCAACTTTTATCAAGATCGTAGCACGAACACTGAACCTGCACTGAACCATCCTTATTTGAAACATTAGACCCACCTTGAATAGCAGTCTCGCTGAGTCAAGAAAGTGGTTTGCTTTACGGTAGCTGTAGAGACTGTTAAGGAATTCCCCAAAGTTGGCAAAGGATTGAATGAATGAACATATAAATAAATGGATAGATGGATGGGTGCTCACTGCTCAGTCAATAAATCAATCGATCAATCAATCAATCAATCAATCAATCAATCATTCAATCAATCAATCAATCAATCAATCAATCAATCAATTAATCAATCAATCAATCAATTGATCAATCAATCAATTGATCAAGCAATCATGAAAGGATACAGCTCGATCGCATCCAGTGTTTTGTTCTTGGCGAGCAAATGACCGGCGTACTTGGCCAACAAAGTGTCAATCTCTTTGACGTCATATTTCTTGGCCATTTCAACAGCAAGGTCCCATTGGTTGAGAACCACACAACAATCGATGGCCTCTTTCGTCTTGCCGCATTTTGAATACGAGGCAACTGCTGGCTCGCACATTCCAACCGATGTAAACATATCCCCGATAGACTGCAAATAGCAATGTCGATACAATAAAAAAAACCTATTACATCAAGATAGTAAGTCTGTCATGTTCAATGTTTCGAAGACATCAAGTTACTGTAGAATAATATAAAATAGTTTCATAGGTCACACCTGCTGGCAATCAATCGAGATTCTTCACCAAGGACACATTATCATCATCATCATCATCATCATCATTTATTCAGTTATACAATCAGATACAAGTTCTGTTTTTCGTGGAGCTGAGTTCACAAACTAATACATCATAACAATTTTATAAACTTTTTTTAAACCTAACATATTCTTTGATAATTGATTTGAATCCGGTCCCACTAGCAATTGACCTCATGTACTATAGGGTGGTATCGTAATATCTATCGTATATCCTGTTGATTTATCTTTCTTTGGTGTTATTACTTTGTCAGCCGATTCTGACCGTGATTTATGGCGTAGTTTATGTAGTAAGTGCATTAAGAGGAAGAGGGACGACCTCTTTACGCAGAGGACTGTCTATACTATAATTATGCGCATGGTCTGGTGACGTAGATACTTATTTATGCATCATGTTGATGGTCTGAATAATTAGTGATCTTGACTGTCATGAATGAGCAAAATGTTATCAACATCAGAATCTAATGTCAAGCATTTTGTTTAACTAAATCCTTGTTTCTAATGGTTTACAATGTAGTAAACTACTGTGAAACCTGTCTATAACGGTCACCTTTGGGATCTGAGGAGAATGATCTTTATAGACAGGTGGCCTTTCTGTCCAGGTTGATTTCTATAGAAAGTGTCATTTTTGGGTTATGAAGAGTGGCCTTTACAGACAGGTGGCAGCTCTATAGAGGTGGCCGCTAATACAGCATTGATTGTATATCTTGAAGCTATATCAAAGTGAAATTGACCATCGTAGGAAAGGGTGCGGGTGAATGCATTTCAAACAAAGCAATTTCGTGGCGTTTTCATCATTTGCATAAGATTGAGATCGGGTCATTCCTTACCGAGAGCAGGGCGTGGTTCTCAGGTAGGCTGTGCATCAGCTTCTCCAGTCCACCGAAATCTTCTAACATCTGATAGCACTCTGCGAGGCGTTTCTCGTTGTTTCCTTCCAGGTAATAAGCCACGGCGTTCTGCCATTTCTGGCGATCCGCGTAGTAATCTCCGATGGCATTCCAGGCCTTCTCCAGCAGTTTGTCATCTGAAACGCGGAGGGACAGGAACTCGGTCACTTTACAATAAAACCTGCGTCGTTACCAAGCAACCGTTATGTAAGTCAGTAATAAAGTGACCACTCAGAAAAGGAGGTTAGTGCAGACGAATCCGATCAAGAGAATATGTCAGTTAACCGGCAGCTTTATCGGATTAAGTGACTATCAAGCGGCATTACGTATACATCACGTTACGTAGAATCGCACCATTGCGTACACATCATGTTATGTAGAATCGCGTCCCAGATTAAACGATCTTAGGCCAGGTTCACGAAAGAACCCGGAAATTACCCAAACTGAGCAGCTCCTCCTTCCTCACTCACCGCCGCTCGCTCCGTTCTTCAGAAGTTGAACAACACGAAACCAGTCACCTAATTTCATGCGAAGATCAACTGCCAAATCACTAAAACAAAAACACAGTATCGCCAATAAAAACACTTTCAAATCATACGCAATTCTGCTGAGTTTCATTGAATGGAGAAAAGAATCGATATCCAACACGAGAATGGATTTCTGCAGAGATAATGCAGCTTTGAAACGGAACATCCTTTAACGGTAAAGAATGAAACAGGCAGTAGTGCATAATAGAGGTATCACACGATGTAATATTATACCATCATTAAGCATCATAATGCAGTGGTATGTGATCAATTTACACCTGTTCAATACTGTGTTAGCACATTGGATGGCTTGAAATGAGAGCAAGACCAATAAATAGAGCCACTTAGCTATTTATAGATGGTATTGCACGCAACAGATTGCACGCTGCGGAGCTGCCGGTTGGGAAGGTTTGTCAGCAAAGCTATGATCACACTGCGGCAAATCTCGTACGATTCTCGATAAACGCTAACCCTCTCCATCATGCGTCCGCCAAAGGTGTACGAATAGCAAGAAAATATCAAGTACAAAAATCGGCATCGCAAGATAATCGGAGCAACACAGCAACCAAGATTTGTCTTAAATTACAGCACAAAACACATCGGACTGAGGGGGTGATGCCACAGATAATCAGTAGAGCAATGCTCAAGAAATGGATTCCCGATAGAATTATGAGGGGAATGTTCTGCCGCGATAAGGGTCTTGCAACATGGGAACCTTTCGAGAACGGCATCAAGGTCCGCTTTCTCCTATAGCCACTCAGCAGTTGCTTCAGATCCTCTTGATTCTTATTACAGCCCTTATAACATCGCAGGAGAGTCTCATCAGCCTGCAACATGAACTGCTTCAATTTTTCTACCTTCTGTCCATGTCCACATAGATCCTTTCTGCTTCGTCAAAACGTTGGAAGTACGCGGCAACTTCAGCGGCTTTTTTCATTTCATTCTGCAATGCAAAATAGCCATACAGCCGAATGGAATATTATAACGGAATTCACACTAGACAGCTAGCTTGTCAAGAAAACAAAATTACGTCAAAATGTTAATTAAAGCAACAAAATATAATAATTAACTTCCAGTTCCCCCATGTGTCGATAAGGGGGTACAGGGCGTCACTGCACTTGAACTCCTCACAAACTAAATCTCTACACTTTTGCAGTTGGAGAATCAGTATATTGGCAGCTCAGCTTTTTTTCAAGGACTAACTACTTGCTGATTAGCGTAGATTTTAGCAGCATCATCTTGCACTTCTTAATTTCCCATATTTGTCATAGTATCAAAATTTCACCTATTCGGCGTCTCTTGTCCTCTAGATGCAAAATAATAGTTTATAATAATAGTTTATTTACTTATATAGCGCTATTCCCAAAAAAAATGCCCCATAGCGCATCACAATCAATACATTCCTTATAATGACTGAACCGCGCATCTTAAAGCTAAAAGGAAGGTAAAATATGTAACTAGGCATTAAGCTGAATAAAAAAGAACACTAAGGAATTTAGAATGATGATATCTAAAATGTACACGATATAAGTTACTATAAATGTTATCTAAAAATTATGCTGAAAGTTAATCATCATTCAAGCAAAGATGCAATATAATTTTGAGAGATTACCCGGCAAGTTAAAGACCAGTACTAAATTTGACCTACATCAGAGAATAGGTGACAAAGGCAGTTTCACTCACGTCTAGTCTTGATAAGCGCTTGACAAATTTGATACCCTGGTAGTCTTGGCAACGAACAAAGGCTTTCTCGGCCACGTCCAAATCGAGTTTCTCCAGAGCCGCCTCGGCCAGGAGTCTCCTATAGCGCATCAAGGCAAAACAGGCTTATAGACCACATACAGTGAAACCATTACCTATTATGAATAAAGTAATCATACGCACGAACAAACAAGTGAAACCTGGCTATAATGGTCACCTTTGTGACCTCAGGAAAATAACCTTTATAGACAGGTGGCCTTTCTGTCCAGTTTGATTTCTATAAAAAGTATCATTTTGGGGTTATGAAGAGTGGTCTTTATACACAGGGGGACTGCTCTATAGAGGTGACACTGACCACTAATACAGGTTTCACTGTTCGCTGACAGTGACCAGACATATAACTTAATATGGGGGAATAGCCTCATTGTTATTCAACTCACCACAAACGAGGGTGAGGGTTTTCCAAGATGAACTGATATGAATCTTCAATGCCAACCTTCTCAAGAAGACTGCGGCTGTCACGAAGAGACTAAATAACATAGAAATTACATTGCTCAGTAATGGAACAAAACGACACCTAGACAAAACCTCACAAAAGTTCGTGATAATCAAAGATGCTAACATTTAGAAGAAACCACTTATCACTCCATTTTACAATCAGATGATACAAAAATAACTCTGAGGCCTTTATCTTGGCATTGATTCCAAATTACGTGATCATGTCAATTTCTACGGACAAACTTGACGCCTTGGTAGCATTGTACGTTGTGCTTGTCAAACATTTCTTGTAAGCCATTTATTTCAAAAGAATTCGACTATTATGATCCTGCATGCAACTTGCAAGTAAGATTTGGAAGGTCTAGGAGACAACTAAACGAAATTGACCAAACGAAGCAGCTACGGCAGTTAAATCTGATTAATTGGATATCTATCGTAACTCTTTATTCTAGCGGATTGAGATACCATCCTATATTACGTCAAAGAACATCATTCATTACTTTGGTTTCCATGTCAATCATGTTCTCTGGATTGGGACTCTCTGGATCCTGTTTAAGCAAAAGATAAAATATTAACAAAACTGCAAAGAGATGAACAGCATGTTTGATAATCAAAAGTCGTTGATGCCAACCAAGATTACTTAGAGAGTTACCAAATGCATTTTACATTAGATACACAACTACACAAGCGATAGTAGAAGACACAAATGAAGGGTACTAAAGGGTGCTCCATGTAAAAAAGGTGCACCGTAACTTACGGATCTCAGAAATGAATAAAGTCACACAGACACACTGTAACTAGTAACTTTTAAGAGGCACGTTTCACAGCTGTGACAAGCCGCAAGCGGAATCTGTAGTAGGTCTTCTACCCGCTCAGCTGTTTTTTAAAGATAATCTAATATAACGATATTCCCAGTTACCTTTAATATCTCGTCGAGCAGGACACTCTTGATCTGGAGGTCACTGAATTGACATATGTAGCCAGATGACAAGATGGGCTCCTAAGTAATGAACAATGCATGCCATTTAGTCAACTGACAAGCACAGCAGTGACTGACTGATACATGTGTATTTTCATTCGAACATGAAGCATTAACACGAGCATAACGGAGTATTTGGTTCTAGTAAGAGAGATTTAAGATGTTGAAATTCTACTCTAAAGTGGTAGACTGGACTGGGAGAGTCCATAGCACATTTCATGGCTTCACCAATACGAATGATGGTCGACAACGACTGAGGCAGCTATTACATAGCAGCATTTGTCAATATAGTCCCCGACTGGATCACTGGGTTGATATAAAAGGTTGATATAAAAGTAGCATTACTGGAGAATGTTTCTTTTAGTGTTTGACTGACTGATTGACTGACAGAATGACGGATAGAAAGATAGACTGATAGATGAACAGATACACAGATAAACTGACTGACAGATAGAATGACAGACAGACAGAGAGAAGGACAGACAGACTGACAGACAGAATGACAGAATGACGGATGGACAGACAGACTGACTGACCTCTGGCTCAAGATTTCGAAAGACATACATCCTTGTCTTCTCCATCATTGCAAACAGTTCGGCATTGTCCTGAAAGAGACATCATTGCATCAAAACATTAAGACGTCAATATAGAAAACACAACTGCCTGCTTGAATGTCGCTGCCCAACATACAGAAACATTTAATCCACAATTCTAGAAGCTACATTGTAGGTCAATCATCAACAATGACAAAATAGTCGGCATATGTCGATCCGGAGCAATCTTATCAA
Source organism: Calvadosia cruxmelitensis (assembly GCA_900245855.1). Classification (NCBI taxonomy): domain Eukaryota; kingdom Metazoa; phylum Cnidaria; class Staurozoa; order Stauromedusae; family Kishinouyeidae; genus Calvadosia; species Calvadosia cruxmelitensis. The sequence continues at coordinate 7,555 of OFHS01002243.1, forward strand.
TGCTTCCACACAAAATCAGCACGACGGAATTATTAAATTTGATCTACATCAAGCACATGCATTATGGATCTCTTGTTTCTTGCTGCGACAGCCAAGCACAACAGAACCAGAAGTAGCCCCTATTCTTAAAAGACAATATGCTGATCCAGTTAGGCTTGAGGTTTAGATAAAAAGGTGGCAATCGGCTTATTGGTGTTGCATTAAGATAATTTTGTAAGTTGCCTGATCCTGGTCTAAAAATACGTCGTCGATGGATTTATAAATCTATTTATAATTTGCAAAATATTGCTGCAATTAAAGAAGAATCTCGAAGCAAAATCAAATTCTATATAAACAGAATAATCTTTAGGCTTCTATGAGCATGATTGATACACCCATACCTCAGCCCATTTCATGTCCCAGACGTCTTTACGCTCAAACGACAAGTGTTCACCAACTTGAGGCTCACTATCATTGGAAGATGTCACACGGGCATCCTATCAAAGAAACATTTCCACATAATCTTGCGTAGGAATGTAAGTCTACAGCAACAGACGGGGAAATTATCTAATGGGATATTAAGAGAGTTGGAAAATGAAGCAAAGTGAATTACGGTAGCAAAGCAAGTATAGTGAAACCTGTATATAATGGCCATCTATTGGACCTGAGGAACATGATCTTTAAAGACAGGTGGCTTTTTCTCTCTAGGTTGATTTACACTGAAACCTGTCTATAACGGTCACCTCTGGGACCTGAGGAAAATGACCTTTATAGACAGGTGACCTTTCTGTCCAGGTTGAATTCTATAGAAAGTGTCATTTTGGGGTTATGAAGAGTGGCCTCTATTCACAGGTGGTTGCTCTATAGAGGTGACCGCTAATACGGGTGTCACTGCAGGTACTACAGAATTGACAGTAACAGAAATTCCAGCGACATTCAAGCTTACCAAATCAAAGAACGTCAAAATCCCAGCAATGTCGATTATGGACAGGCGGCTATGAAAATCAAAAGAAAGATATCATTGTAGTAATAGAGTAATAAATCCATACAACAAGCGTTGACATTAAAGTCCCGGCCACACTATCACAAATAATGAGCGAATGGCCATTTGCGAATAGCAGAACAACAGTGAAGAGTCGTTTGCATCGAGTAGAAATCGCAAATGCTACGAGTATGACATAGTAACTGTTGCTTGTTATTTTACTGACTTGCACAGTAGAATACGAGCTTTTGAAACAAATAAAATACATACATACGTACACAACATGCACAGCTCAAATCACGAATTGATCATTTTTATCGAGATAATTGATCCAGGTTAACGAGTCAATGAACAATCAATGTATCCATTGGAGATGCTACAGCATCGAAACATTATAAGTTTACTACATAAATTCACATGATCATCATCCCCGCAGTATCAATAATAGCAATGGTACATTGACTTACGTTGATGTGCAATTCATTGAAATCTGATGAGGACGACAATTGAGAACGTGCTTCATTTCCAAGGCAACACGAGGCAACGAATAGCGATGAATCGTTCCAGATTCTCGTCCCTGATTCAACGACAATAGGAGAGAAATTAATGAAGGTTGCATTTGTATAAATAAAAGAAGCTGTTTAGTAAAAAAATTGTTGTTGTCCAAAATTGACACAGCATTCTTGGTCATAGCTATTAGCCGGTGTATGTTTATAATGTAAAGTAAATTGCAGATAGTGTTGGTAAGAACAATCAGAAATAGTAGAATAGTCAAGAGACTGTTTTTAATCAAGCGGTGAAATGCACCTATGTAGGAAACGAAGATGCTGGGTTTGAAGACAACAGAACAAGTATTATTCAAGATTGGGAGAGATGGCAGAGTTACAAAGAGAATATATTGTCGTTGGTTCCAGAGCTCTATGTCGCGAGACACATCGCCGATAACAGGATGGAGGGAGTTGTTTACAAGACAGGATGCAGACGGCAAAGAAGATCATTACAAGATGACAATGCTATCCCTACAATGACATGACTAGACAATGATGACATCCAGTTCACATTACAGTGAAACCTGTCTATAACGGTCACCTTCGAGACCTGAGGAAAATGACCTTTATAGACAGGTGGAATTTCTGTCCAGGTTGATTTCTATAGAAAGTGTCATTTCGGGGTTATGAAGAGCGGCCTTTATACACAGGTGGCTGCTGTAAAGAGGTGGCTGCTAATACAGCTTTGACTGTACAAACATCTGTCAGTCGCTACACTTACAATGACAAGCACTTTGTCAGTGGCAGTCAAGCAACATATGGGATCTTTTGTCAGCTGAAATAAGATAAACCACAATTAAACCATAATTCAGCCATAATTCTTTCTATACTTCAATTTATAAAACTGTAAATCTAGGGTGTCCCAAACAAACAAGCATTTGTGCTTATGGGATGATCCTGACCATGCATTTCTTTTTTTACTTCAAAACATATTTGTATTTAAATTAACATTGTTTTAATGGTCAAATAAAGAATCTATCTATCTATCTATCTATCTAAACTAAAGAACCATCAGCACACATTAATTAGAACAAACAGAACGAGAACATTAATTACAGCAAGAAGTGCATTTAAAAAGCATTATCCAACTTTACCTCATATGCTTTGCGCACATCAGTAATACCTTCTCCGGCACCAGAGGGCACGTCATCAACGTGAAATAGCCTGTGTAGACAAATAGGGAATGCAAAGTCAATAAGCCCAGAGAAGCATGTAAATGCAAACAAACAAAAATCAACAAAAAGCAAAACAAAGAAACAAACAAAAACAAACCAACAAAAACATGCTAGAAACTGAAAGTGTTCATTACAAGTAAACTAAAGCACATCATGGGAGTCGAACCCACGACCCATGGATTGCCAGTCCATTGCTCTACCGTTGAGCTAAATACACCCTCGTCAGTCTGCACAAACAATCTCCATTTACATCTGCAAGTAAGCCTTGTTACGATGTCGTGTACCAGCCTTGGTCACACAACCCGCCTTTCCTTTTACAAACCACCACGAGTCGCATTGGAGTGTGTCAGTGTGAACCATACACTCTCCAACAAAACAAACAAATAAACAAACAGAAATATTGGGTAAACAAGTCATAACATCCACAGAAACACATTTCTTCCGGTCACCAGGCCATAACAGTTGCATACAGCAGTGGAGTTACTAGAAGAGATGATCTCTCTTACTTTTCCGATCCATCGCATCTGCCTTGCTTCATGTTGGCTTGGTGTAGCTGAATAGCCGTCAGTTTCTTTGTTGTTTTAAATTGCCAAACGTAGAATGCTTCTTTTGAAGCAGCAATGACATGATTACGAGTGAGGCAAACAAAGCATGGATCTAAAATCAAATCCAAAACGATATCACGCTCAGTGTAGCTCAAGTTAACACTATTGTCGATCCATACTCTTCGCTTGGAAGGTGTTTTTCTGCATTTTGTTGCTCCGTCAATTGATGACAATGAATCATGACACTCAAGAAACAATGACACTCTGTCAACAAATGCAGTCGGCTGGACTAGTTTACACAAGAGAGGGCCTATTCCTTCCCAACACCCTCTTTCTCTTCGGGGCTTAATTGAGGCTTCCAGCGATGTTGGAGCTTGTTCAACAAATATGAATGTTGACTAAATTTTTAAGTAATCATGTAATGCTTCAAATGCCAGTATATCCTAGATAAAGTTATCTCACGTGAAACAGAAAGGCAATTGTGTAATAGAATGACTATCAATCTTCTAATTAATCCTCAGCAATGCTGCATCAGTGTAGAGACAAAGAAAGATAGATAAATAAACAGAAAAATTTGCAGCCGCTTGAGGTGCTTACCGATGTCAATATAACGTGAATCCATAGGGGTACCAATGGCATTACAGAGGACAAGAACATGCTGGAAAACAAAGAACAAACTAAGGTTACATCATTAAGCAATGAGCTTCAATCAAAAGCAACACACAATAACAAGGATGTTTACCTGTCAATAAAAACAGCAGAATTACAGATGCAGCACATCAGATATCGTTACATTGTCTTAGATTTGAAGCAATTCAAAACATGCTCAAATTCATTCAGTTTTGCTGTGCCTTTAGAAATATCCACAGCTGAGGTTGTTGGCTCGTTTTGTTCCTTGTGGTATAATGTTGTTTTATGCTTACCTTAGATCGCAGTTTGTGATTTCTTAATATCGCTGTAATCAGTGAGCTTGTAAACTGTTTCCTAAGATCTTCTCCTGTCGCTTAGTCAGCATCTTGTTGTCCTTGTATTATATTATGTGTCGTGCAAACGCTGAACAGTTTTCCATATGATCAGAAGCAAAGACAGTTCTCTGCTTCTGCTCTCCTTGTGATGCAATCATGCAACGCTCCTCAAAAGGCTCTTCGTTTCCAATAACTCATTATATACAATGATTATAGCGTGATTTGTCTTAGAAATTACCTGTCTTGGGTGACTACGTGTGTCAAGAGACCACTTTTCATTTGCCTTTCTATGATTACAGTGAAACCTGTCTATAATGGTCACCTTTGGAACCCGAGAAAAATGACTTTACATACAGGTGGCCTTTCTGTCCAGGTTTGACTGTAGGCTACTTAAAGAGAGTAAGCTAACGTGAGGAGCAACAGTAGAACAGTGCTAAAACATCATGAGAAACAATACCTGGGGTGTGGGGTCGTCCGTTTTGGTTGCTAAAATGCAATTGTTTCCAAATGCTGTGATGCTTAGTAAATTTTTGACATGCTTCATGTACCGCTGAAAGACAAGTTAGAAAGATAAATATACTAGTATGCAATAAAATAAATTAATTTTAAATGCAAATTAAGTGTGAGAAGTTTGACTTAAACACCTGACATGTACATAACGACATTTATCAGATTCTGCATATATGAATTTCCTGGAAACATCGCTATCTCCATTGATTGCAGAACAAACAACCTGTCATCTCTAACTATATATAATATATAAACTACAGAACCAACCAACTTCTATGACAACATTACCTCTTTCCCTTTTGTGTCCCAGAACACAACACAGTAATCTGTCTTGTCAGGCTTTGTGAATGCATATACCACCGTGTTGGCAAAATAGCCCCACTGAAAAGCAAGAAGAAAGTTACATCCATGCAGAATAACACTACCACAGAGACAAAAACATCAATGAAAATACAGCCAAAGACACTGACCTTGTAATCTGGACGTATGTTTGCAAAATATATAAAAGAGTCCACCGCGAGAGCCACACGCAAGCTACCACCTTCCCATGATAGGGAGAATAACGTTTTGCCTGGCACCTTAAGAGTCCGCAGATGTTCTCCGCGTGGAGTATAAAATTGTACAACGTTGACATCTTTATCTTGGTTGATTGCTTTTAAGGAGCCACCGATGGCAAGGACTGAACCACAGTGATTCCAACTGATGCCTGAGACAGCCATACCAGTGTCAAGTAGAACAGGACTGTCATCTATCTCAGAGCGCATGATCTGAGCACGACCATTGTCAAAGCAGATGACAAAACACGGACAATTTGGTTCCGCATAGCCATATCTTCCATTGTACCTAGATACAATAACAGAGCTTAATTAAACCATGTGAAATAATACAAGGTATACTGAGGAGATAAACACAACTGACAGAAAAGACTCACCATTGCAAACCAACGACTTTCACAGCACCGGTAACATCAGACAGACAAAATAAAGTAACTTTTCCCTGAAAAGACACAAATTGAGGGCAAAATCTCTGTAAAGACTTACCAGATCACATGAATTTACTTTTAACAAAAGGCAATGCACTAGAAGTGATTAAGTAAGAAATTTGCAAAAAACTTTGTAGCGGTTGATGCATGGTCGGTGCGAACTTGATGTCGTCATTGTGTAGTCATTTGATAGTAACGATAAGTAGCAGTGTATCTTGTAACCAACCTCTTTCCTGTCTGTACCTCGTCGTGTCAACAATTCCGTCTGTCTTGTATTCTACACTGTGTCTCACTGCATAGAGCCTTGGCACCAACGGCCATATGTACTTCTTGGAACCGTCATCTCTCCCTGTCATGGGACCAGCATCATAATTGTCAATTACCGTACAAGTAGGGTTGCACCAATCGTTCAAAAAGATGATTTGAGGTTAGCTTGGGGCAAAGCGTGCTCCCATTGCTGTGCCTGGCATTTTGGAGGAAGTGTTCCTTCGCAAAGGCAAAGTAGTTCGTGTTCAAGATCATATGAGTCGTATCAACTTCAACTAATATTTTCAAAGGTGGTCCTTGATAGTTTTGTTTGTGATCGGTTGTTTAGTTTTGCTGACCTGTCGATGATCGGATCGGTCAAATTATTGTGTTCGGTGCAACCCTAATCACACGGAATGCTAAAGCCTCCTTCTTTGTCCTTCTACAACTTACCACTGAGTTCCCCATGTTATCATATGTGTGAACTTCACCATTGGATAAACCAAATAAAATTGACTTGCCATCTGGTGACCACTACAATATAAAAACAAGTACAAATTCAAAGCAAGACCACACTTTGATGGAATGTGATGACAAGATTGAAACTTGGTTGCTAAATAATCACCTCAACAAGGGATAAACTGACTCCCTTTAATTCTTTACCCCATATCCTGTTGCCATCGACTGAGCCCAAAATTACAGCACCTGGAAAATACCAAAAAATCAGATATTGGAAAGAAGGAAATTATATCAGCCTGCATGTTTACATTTCATCATGTAGCACTCTTCATTGTGCAAAATGATGTTCAATGTCCTCTACAATGGGTTTCAGTCTAGCATGATAATTGAATGAAAAACCAATTAACATACTAATTAAGTAAATTGGTTGACATACTCATTGTTGCGTTTGCAAACTGATCAATTAATAGATAGCTTAGAAGTCAATTCATTTAGAATTCCTACATTTCCAACAGGGCAATTTCATTAACTGCGAGCTGCGACAGAGGCTAGCGCAAGCATTAGACCTACAGCAGCAGCATAATAACCAGCCATAATATTCCGAGATGCTAACTATATAGGTAGACTTTAACTAAAGTTAATCAAAAATTATGATTATAATGTAAAGTCAAACCTGTATTAGAGGTCACCTCTATAGAGCAGCCACCTGTTTATAAAGGCCACTCTTCATAACCACAAAATGACACTTTATATAGAAATGAACCTGGACAGAAAGTCCACCTGTCTATAAGGTCATTTTGCTCAGTTCCCAAAGGTGACCATTATAAACAGGTTTCACTGTATTACAAATTATTTCAGATTAGAAATACTGTTCGGGAATCTACATGTACAGTTGTACACCTACCATCTTCATAAATGATACATATCTTCTGGCCATCAGCATTCCATTTCATGTCTCGAACAACACTTTTATTCCGGTTATTGATCATTTCTTCGTACCAAGAACCTAAAAATAAAAATGAAGTACTACAACAACAACAACAACATGCAAAGCTTTGTAGTGGATGACGCGCGGTAAATGTAAACGTAACATCGTCATTGTGTAGTCATGTGACTGTAGAAATATGTAGCTGTGTCATCCTGTAATCATCCTTTTTCCCGTCTGTACTTCGTTGTGTTAACAACTCTGTTAGTCCTCTTATCTAAGCTGTGTCTCATGACATAGAGCTCTGGCACCAATGACCATATGTACTCCTTGGAACTCTGCCATCTCTCCCTGTCGTGGGACCAGCAACCTCTTTCTCAAATATATATTACGTTGAATGCGAAAGCCTCCATCTTTGTCCTCCGTCCTCTACACCTTCACACATTGCCATTCATCCTCGCATTTAATTGTTACATTTGATTTGACTGTAGTTAACAACAACTAATTTGGCATTTCCGTTGAGGTACCTTTATAGAGAATCCAGACAATAATCAGTCCATACTGATCGCTGGTTGTCAATTTTTGAAATTGCTCGTTCCACGTGATGACTTCCACTGTGCCTACACAAAAAAGCATTTTGTAAACAGCACTGTCTAGGTTTACCTCAACGTCTTACAGGCTAATGCTAGTTTACATGATTGCCACCTGACAGTCGAAAAACCGGAAACAGAAAAGGAAGCACCAAGTTGCACTTTCGATATCTATTTTATTATGTTGGCCTATATATCTGCCATAAACACGACACACACTCCTAAACATTAGGAGAGCAGGAAATGAAACAAGCAACTAAGAAGCAAAACATCTGAAGGGTCTGTTTTCATGCTTTCCTAGAATAACAACAAACATGTAGGCCTAACTACAACTGCTTCTTTGACGGCATTTTGATGTGAAAAAAGGTAAAGAACGTTGGCAGTGTTGTGAGACAAAACTAACAAATAAAAATAAAATAAATGTAGGCAGTAATTTGGGGGATGCAGTCGTCCCTTTGTCCCCTTTGATGTCCGTCCCTGACGTCTCGCACTGTCAGTCATATAATGATGCCATTACTTAAAAATAACAGCTACAGTGCTTACCATTATGACCTTCCAATGTTTGATTCATTGATAGATTGCTTGGTGCAGCAAGCCCTTTGACCTTTTGGTCTGTACCTGATGGAAACAAAACAATCCTAAGTGTCAAATGATGAAAACGATTGAAAACAGGTTACAGACTTACAAAAAAATGCCAACTATAGGCCTAACAGCCTGCTTCCAAAGAGCAAACAATATCTAGCCTGTCTAGTTATACATCTTTGATATTGTGTATTGTTCGTAGCTATTGTTGTAATACTTTAGTGAGTGTGGAATGCCGCTTGAAAGTGAAGCAAGGAATAAAAGAGCTGCAAAGGATTTTGATTTTAGTATCTCATTCACTTAGAAAGATAATTGTTAGAGGCGGAATTTGCATAGTATGCTTTATTGGAAAGTTTGTTTATCATATACCAAAGATCACGCAAAGGAGGGATGTTCCAAAGCATAGGCTATGCCAACCCCAAAAGCCGGGATTTTAATATCGCTTACTGCTTAGAATCAACTTTATCAGAGTTCTGTGGCTTGCGCTATGCCAATTACCAAACTGTAATGTGTTGAAATGTATGTTGTAGCCTAATAGTTGATGTCGCAATGTGCTGCGCTTGTTAATCGTGAACGTTGATGTGTCTTGCCAGTTGTGTGTGTGCTTGTGCAGAGACAAGTAAACACCCGTGCAACGTACTCCTGTGTAGTCTTTCCTTGCGTTACAAAACTACAACAACAAATTCCATTCCAAAGAGATTCGGTGTAGCTTACAAACTTTTCAGATTGGAATTTATGTTTGTGAGGGCTGATATGGTCTAATTAATTGGCAAGGTATTTAACCATTGAGCCAAGGAATTTGGGTTTGAATGTCACCTTCATCCGAACTATTACTTACGTTTTAAAGTTTCACATTAAACCATTTTAAACAGCACAGTTTCATTCTATGATGCTAACCTTGACTTTCTAGTTTCAGGACTTTTAGAAGGCCATCTTCTCCACCACAGGCAATGTATCCGTGTTCTTTGTTCCAACATAGACATGATAGCTTCGTGTTGTTGGGGATGGCAATCTTGTAAGTAATCATCAACATCCAAATTAATAAGTTTTATCCTACTGTTCTCCAATTTGTTAGAAAACTATGAGTTCTATTTGTCTAGTGAAATAATAGGCCTACATAATGCAGATATTACATATTTGAATCGGAAACTACACTCTTAGCACAAACTGCCGGGACTTTATACATGTTTTGGTTCTTTGCAATGAGTATTGTTCGCATCTAAACCTATTGTGCTGATTCGGGGAAGTTCATTAGTTGAGTTCCTTCTGATTAAAATAGTTGCTGCCTTGTTTGACTTGCGCGGCAAACCGATGAGGGTAACCTAAACATATGGACGTAACACTTGTCAAATGCAAGGTAACGTTGCTCTAGAAAATACTAATAAAACCAAATAAATAGCTTTATGCCTGCTGGAACATTCAATTTACTTACAAAAGGCGGTCACCGAGAAAAGTTAGATATGTTGCTGGTTTTTCAACGCTAAATTTAGCAAAGAAAACTTACCTTCTTGCTTAAATATATAAACATCTTGATACTTGCAGTTCTTAAAGTTATTCCAGGCTACCTCCCACCAGTTTCAGTTGTTGCTATGCCGAATAAGAGTCAACAAAACATGTGGATGTTTGCCTGACTTAGCCGCCATCTTTATTCTGAAATTTGAACAAAGAGCTTTCCGCCACCATGGACGCCGCCACAAACAAACCCAAATCCAGACCCCTTGTGTGATTTAATACTGAACTAAATTATTTGTTCTAAGCTTTAATTTCTTGGCTTTAATTTCTTGGCTTTGATTCATAAATTATCATATTTTTATAGAGCTATATAAGAGACAAATCTTGCAAATTTTAGTACCGGGATCTAGCTGTGTTGCCTTTAATCTACTGACAATTGATGAGATTATATATCAATCTGGCCAGGACGAAGTTCAGCAACTTCCATCGATAAATTCGACGCATTTCAACTCTTGAAACAAACTAGTGAACGAACAAATCTGAGAAATAATATTTATTACCTGAACTTCCAATCTAATCGTCAGCTTTTCTTTTAGTAATCTTGTGTTTGGGGTCGCGTTTTGGAGTTTATTAAAACAAAAAAACATGTTTACAGAAAAGGGTCTGGAAGATGTACAATGTTGATTTAATATGTCGGACAAGGTAGTTTTTTTTCAATCCAAGAACAAAATATGTAGAATAATGCGCAGATATAGGACGTTAATTGAAGATGTTTAGATGAAGAAATTATGAGAAATGAGGCATAAAATCAGTTACTCTTTGCAAGATTAAGCTCATTGGGAATCCAGATTTTATTAAGACTCTTCCATCAAGAACATGAAGCTCTGAGGTCTCCATTTTGGGTACTTTACCAGAAAATTTATTTCTCAACGTAATTTAATTTTTATAGTAACAAGCAATGGACTGCCTAGCCTAGCTATTGATCACACATAATCGTATACACGTCGTGGCAAACAGTTTGTGGACTGGTTGTCGAGTTCTTTGCAATGAAATCTGCAGCATGCAATTGCAACTCAGCTTATTTTGTAATGAGGAGCCTGTACGTATAGTTCGGTATGACAGATGGCGTGTTAGCGAGATATTTCTGCAACTGCACTGGTTGCATTTGTCGCATATTTTCTTTCACGCAACTCAAAAGGCTCCATAAAGAATTTTTCCGAAGCAATTGCATAATTGAATTGCATAGCGTGGCAGATCATCGCATGCGTTGTTCGCTCCACGGCGTCGTATATTGGCAGGGTCGCCTGGCGTACATCTGGGCGTTTACGATTGTGTTTGGATAGGGCAGAGATGTATATCCGAATAGTAGCAGCGTCCACCAAACTGTACTGACGCGAGCAAAGAAGAGGGCTGACGTGCTCCAAGGAGAGCTGCCCGGGGGCTTTTTGCTTTCAAGCTTTCAAAAAAAATATACTTATCACTTGACGGAGGTATCCTCAAGGGAGACAAGATATAAGCTTACTGAGCTTAAAATAATTTGAATCATCATCCTCATCAAACTTAAAGCTGAGTCCGGAAGTCAAGACGCTTGCACAGTACAATTCAAGGCAACTATGGGCGTATAATGTACGTAGTATTTATTATATATGTATAGTAGTATTATTTTATTAGTCAGATTTCTGTACAATGAAACCTGTCTATAATGGTCACCTTTGGGACCTGGGAAAACTGATCTTTAAAGATAGGTGGCCTTTCTGTTCAGGTTAAATTCTATAGGAAGTGTCACTTTTTGGGTTGCGAAGAGTGGCCTTTATACGCAGGTGGTTGGTCTATAGAGGAGTGGTCACTAATACAGGTGTCATTGTAGTATGGCATGTTCGTGTTTCATCGCTGTGTCTTCGCATGTTTTATTTCATAACATCACAACAAACAAGGCCAAACTCATGTGAAGAAGGGTTTCACTTTCAATTCAAATATATTTAAAATGTCGCATGGACATAAATCTCTTCCATTTAGAAAATCAGCTAACGTAAATCGTAATAATAAATCATCCACATTCTCTTTCGACATTAATATATACAAATCATACATGGCAACAATAACATTAAAAACAAATAACGCTTCAGCAAGCACCCTGTGTGGAACAAGGCAAGCAATCGCTTATAAATAGTTTTCTTCACATAAAGAAGATTTATAACATTTTAAATCAAGTTAGATATAATCAAAGACGCATTGCCAGGCTTTTCTTTCGTTCCTCGCTCTTCTTCCGTGCTCGCTTGATCCACTTTTTCGGCTGGAAGGGAGATGATTTTTCTTTCGTGTCCAGAGACGTTTGACGTGGTAACACAGCTTGGAGGAAATTTCGTAATGATTCTGAATCTGAGTCGGAATATCTTCGAGGTTTTGAATACGCTGGTGGCTCGATTTCAAAGAAGTAATCTGTTGGACGGATGCCGAAAACTTGGCGATAACTCATTCCTTCGCGCGAATCGTTTCCTTGCGTGCGCAACGGTAGCGGAGGACTGGACTCTGGTGACGACGATGAAGCACGTGTTTCTGTCACCGTTCCCATAGCAGCATCTTCAAGTGATTGTTTCTTCATTCGATTTCTAAGAGATTTTGGCGACGGTGTGGTGGGCTCGTGATGTCCTTCTAAAGGAGCTGGCGTGATAACGTCGGCATTCACTAGCGTGTGCTTTCGTTGTGTTGCTTTGGGTGGAGATCGCGGTGGACTAGACGCGACGACTGCAGGTTGAGGCGCTGGCGTTGTCTCGACGTCCGTTTCCAGTCTACTTTGTACGTGGCGTTTCAATTTGTAATCGCGTATGCAACCTGTAGAGAAAGTAAACCCATTGTCAAGGAAATTGCATTCTTAATTCATCAATAAAAATCAAAGAAATACGAAATCCAAACAATACTTGCCTTTGACTTTCTCGAGATGTTTCAACATCCAAATTTCAATCCAGCAAGGAGTTTCCTCGTCGACAACAGTATCCTTGATGAAACTCATGCATACCTAATTAAACATAATTAAGACATGATTCAATAATCATCCAGTAAAAATACACGTGCACCTTATTTACAGTTTATAAGATTTTAATTAAATTATGGTTTATTCTTAGCGTACGGAAAAGCAATCATATCTAATTAGCACACAAGCGATTATATTTCAACAGTCAATTAATTAGACCTTGTTAGCGAGAAATTACTATCTCATTACTTTCTTTGGTCTATTGAGGTATTAAAAAGCCGAAAAGAGCATTTTGACACGACTTTCGTACCTTCGACATGGCGTATAGCTTCTCTTTGAGGCCTGCCTCGTCTCCATCATCGAAATTCTCACAGTCTTCTTTTAGAGATTGTTCGAATAGCGCCACGTCAAAAACCTGATAAAAGACAAATGAAATATCATTACAGTCAAACCTGTATTAGCGGCCACCTCTATAGAGCAGCCACCTCTGTATAAAGGCCACTCTTCATCATACCATAAAATGACACTTTCTATAGAAATCAACCTAGACAGAAAAGGCAACTTGTCTAGAAAGGTCATTTTCCTCTGGTCCCAGAGGTGACTAGTATAGACGGGTTTCACTGTACTATGATTATGGTAAGCGGGTGGGGTTCCAGAAGTGAACTGTCTTCGAACTTTCATGTAGGTGACCGCCAGAGATAGGTGGTCGTTGTATAAAGCCTTACTGGTCAATACAGGTTTGACTGTACAATAGGTTGTAAACTGTCTCCGATCAAGCTATCACTATAGACATGTGGTTGTTATATAGATATAATCGCTGACACGTGATTGGTTGTACACTTACCTTCATCGGAACACCTTGCGTGAGTTTCCCGTCGAGTTTAATCAGCTCAGGACAAAGCGTGTAACCCTGAGGATAAATCAGATCGCAACAATAAGAAAATAGCACGACCATTGGATAGAAAGTAAGTTGCAACAAAGTCGAGATCTTTGTGGCGCTGCATGAGGCGAGCGTGTAATTACCCGGGCGTAAATCGGATTCTTCCCATGTCGCGTCGCCCACAGATTCATCTCATCGTCTTGGTGAAGCTGCAATCCCTGAGATTAATCAAAATATAAACAGGATGAGTCAGAGTGAAATATCCATGCGATGAAACAAAAAGCCCTCATGCTGGGGGCAGGCAGACTCTGGCAGACTAATGCTGGGGGCAAGGGGTCATTAGATAACGCCCTCAGCAAGCAACCAACCTTGCCAATGCACGATCTGATTTTCAAAACTTTCGAATCGTTTGTGGGTGATGGCATTTTACCAAACGAGATCCTGAAGCAAAGAAAAACACTCATCAACGTGGGTTCACGTAGCAAATGACTTAAAATAGGCGTAATGGCAAGAGCACTGCCTTGGGCTTGTAAATGTAAGCACGTGTTCTGTGATGGTTAGTACGATTTTCACACGACATAAACTCAATCAAGACATTTGAATAGAAATTCGTAAAACACGATGATCGTGCTTCCGTTCTTGAATCAAATTCCATCCCAGACACGACTCATTACGAGAATATTATTGCCTCGATCGAGCTTGTAAATCTTTTGACTTTTCAAATGCCAGCATTCAGTTCAAGTCGTAAACAAACAATCAATGTCCACTCAGTCACGTTCAAATGGCTGCAAACCCCGCCCCCTTTTAGTACAGTAACCTAACTCAAATCACGAGCGATCAAAACGAAGAACGAGTGGTCCATATCTGTTTCCATCTAATAATAATAATAA
>OFHS01002244.1:0-22235 GCA_900245855.1 Calvadosia cruxmelitensis
AATCAATCAATCAATCAATCAATCAATCAATCAATCAATCAATCAATCATTCAATCCTCGTAGTACAAACTCAGACTAAACATAATGTAAACTTTGTCATCTCATTAGCATAATCCATGCATTAATTAGCTATCTGTGATGTCAACTTAAGACGTCATAATTATTCCAATAATGTTCTTAATATTGTTTTAATAATTATGTAAATTACAATAGACATTAGACATGTAAATAATTCACGCATATGATACCTTGTAATTACATTGAGTTTTAAATAATGTTCTTAATCCAAGTAATTTCTATTCTTTCATGTGGAGTGAAGTCACAAGGAACGTCAAGAAAACCTGCATTGAAAAAGTGATATTTGCATCAGCACGCAATCATTCAAAGGCGATCAGTAATGGAAATATTACCTACTAGCTGGTCCGCGCTGCTAACGCAGCTGCGTCCAGCGTCGTTGCTTCGCATTTGAGCTGAGGTTAATTATTCCAGTACAAATCACAGTTTTTGATTTTAGCCCATAAAGCAGTATCTCTTACCTGAACATATTAAAATCAAATTTAGGAACATTAGAAATAGCTGGTACGACCTGTTACAGTGACTCAGCCAGCCTCGAATGCTGCCTATTGTTTCCCAAACTCAGCTTCGGGTCCCAAGAGACTGAAATCGATCCTTTCGAATCATTCGAAGGCAACGGTTTGCAAAAAGCAAGCAAGGCAAAATGAAGGTGCCCGTTCCACAGCAATAATTCAATCAAACTTGCAGAAAACATAGCTCGGTTTCAGGGTGGCCTTTTCGAAAACGGCTCCGTTATATTTTGTACCAATTTGCATTGTTCAACTTTGACCTGGTTTGAGCGTTCGAGCTGTGCGGTGTGTTTTGAAAACCATGCACAACCAGAGCCGTGTTGCTTCCAAAGGTCGGAAAATCCGTACTTGCTAATGAGTGACAGGGGCCTGGTTTTGAACAGACAAACAAACAAACAAATATACAAATAAACAACCATACAGATAGACACTTGTGAAATAAATATATAGACTAGCTGGTCCGCGCTGCTAACACAGCTGCGTCCAGCGTCGTTGCTTCGCATTTGGCTGGATGTTAATTAGTCCAATACAAGTCACAGTTCTCCGGTTTAACCCATAAAACAGTACTTCCTGCCGGAGCATATTAATATCAACTTTAAGAACATTATATATCATACAGAGGATATCAAGAATGTACAAAATGAAAAGTGGTCTCACAGAACAGGTGGTCGCCCAATACAGGTTTAATTAATACTGTATTTTGTTTGTTGATTGCAATGAAACAGAGTTTACTAAAACCTCGAGAAAGTATTCTAAACAGTTTCTGTCACGAAAATGTGCTTGGAGTCTTTGTTGATTTCATTTGACATTTACCTTGAAATAATTATAATTAATCCACAAAAACTCACAGTATTTTTTAGCCCATAAAACAGTACTTCCTGCCAGAGACCAGAGCATATTAAATTCAACTTCAAGAACATTATAAATCATACAAAAGATATCGAGAATGTACAAAAATAAGAAGTGGTCTCACGCAACAGGTGGTCGCCCAATACAGGTTTAATGAATACTGTACATTGTTTATTGATGGCAATGAAAGAGTTTATTAAATTAACCTCAAAAGGTGTTTTAAACAGTTTCTGTCACAAAAGGGTGCTTTGTGTCTTTATTGATTTCATTAGACATAAACCATTAAATAATCAAACAATTTTTCTTCAATTTCCAAACCATAGATGATAGCCGAAGGCAGGGATGAATGCTCAAAATATGCATAAGATCAACAGTCCTAAATATCTGAATAATTGCTGTCATAGGATGGTCCACGCTGCTAATGCAGCTGTGTCCAGCGTCATTG
Organism: Calvadosia cruxmelitensis; assembly: GCA_900245855.1. NCBI lineage: Eukaryota > Metazoa > Cnidaria > Staurozoa > Stauromedusae > Kishinouyeidae > Calvadosia > Calvadosia cruxmelitensis. The sequence continues at coordinate 1,879 of OFHS01002244.1, forward strand.
CTTGGCATAGGAGGGATGTCAGTTAGTCCACTAAAAGTCATAGTACTCTGTTTATTTTGAGCCCATAAAACAGTACTTCCTGACTGAGCATGGTAAGATCAGATTTAAGAGCATAGTATATCATGTAAAGGATATCGAGAAAGTATGAAAATGAGAAGTGGTCTCACGTTGCCCAATTTGTATTTTTGTTTGTTGATGATAATTTAAAGGGGTTTAATAAATTAAACACGCAACGGAATTATAAACCTTTCTGTTACGAAAGGGTGCTTAATGTCTTTACTGATTTCAATAGATGTTTACCATGAAATAATTAAACTGAAACTTTTCCTAATCTCAAACAATAGAGGATAGACTAAACTCATGGATGAAATCTGTGCATAAGATTGAACTACTGGTCTAATTATCTGAAAAATTGCTATCATGAGATGGTAGGCAGAGATCAGTCTCAAATCTTTTTACAGACAGTATTTAGTCTGAACGGCAAAAACAGGGTTGAAACCTTTCAACAACAACAGAAGCACAGTGCCATAATCCTTCCCCAAAACAGTGATATTTTTTCTGACTTCCTGTTTGAAAAGAGAATGGTCTAAACAAATTATTATTGCATCAGAAAGAAGCAAGTGACATTCTCTCCGGAAAGGAAAGTGATATAACGGCTCTCTAACAAGAATACCAAAGGGCATCTGCAATTATCCTACGATTTGGTTAGTATTTCCAGTAGGTTGATGACAAGGCTTGTTCAAACTTCAGAGTATTATTTCTCTGCATGGCTCTCATATTTCTGCCAGATATTAAATTTATAGTTGCTGTTTTGAAATACCAAGACTTGACCTTCCAATTTGAAACGACGCAAAAAGATAATCATGTCGGCCTTGTTCACTGCTGAGATGATAAAGTGGATCAACTTCTAAGATGAAAATGTTTTAAAATGCGAACCTGTAAGAGACGTGTAAGATATTAAACTAATTATTACTACAGGTGAATATACGCAACCAGTAACCTCACATCTTTGGGACAATGATTGAAGAAACAGTCTGGTAACATTGCGACGCAACTCAAAATATAATTCATGACATCCAGATTAGAAGTTTATTCATATCTGACCAAAAAAAAAACACGGCAAACTCATAGAAGAGTGACAATGTAAAGGCTTTAAGTTGTTTATACAATGACAGATAAGAAGCTAATTACATCAAGCAAATGTTAAAAATTTTAAAAGATTTTCATTTTCAGAGGTTATGTTGGAACTCTTTAACGCTTTGAGAATGACGAGTAGAAAGTGACAGGGAATTATAAGCATTTATTGCACGAAGGGCAAAAGATGATCGGTGGCGCTCCGTCCGACAGATGGGAAATTCTAATCGACCATGTGGCGTGAACGAAAAGATCATGCTACTGTCTAGGTCAACAAACTTGTTGATGATTTTAAAATATATTGCCAAGTCGAAATAAAGGCGTCTTTTTTCCAGACTGTCTATATGTAAATACAGAAGTCTTTCGGGGTAGGAGAGATTAGTGTCGTAGAGAAGAAATCGTGTGAATTGCCTCTGAACAGACTCCAGCAAGATAATGTCACGTTTGATAGTAGGGTTCCAGACGGGTGTTGCATATTCTAGGATGGGAAGAACAAATGTTTTGAACAAGCGAATTTTGAAAGTAATTTCTCTACACTGGAAAACTTTGTTGATCATTCTTGAGCGAATGCCAGCACGACGGACAACTTCTAGAATATGAGGTCTAAAATCGAGTTTCTCTGAAATCAATACACCGCGATCTTTCATACGGTTGACAGACAATAGATCGATATTATTGATCAGATATGGTGGGCAGGTTGTAGAGTTGGCAAGGCGAAGGGTCTTGCATTTATGTGTAGCCAGCCGAAGTTGATTTTTTTCAGTCCAATAATGTATTTGGTTTAAATCATGCTGCAATTTCTCATGGTCAGATATACTGTTGACTTTAAAAAAGAGCTTGCAATCATCAGCATAGAGGCGAATAGAGCTATGTTTGAGAACATCAATAATATCATTTATGTAAATGGCAAATAATATAGGGCCTAAAACGGAGCCTTGGGGGACGCCAGATTCAACAGGAGTCCAACTGGAGAAGTGATGATTTATACTGGTTCACTGCCATCGACCACTAAGAAAAGCATGGCTCCAGGAGTACAGACGACCAGAAATACCAATAGCTGCAAGTTCTTCCAAAAGTTTCGGATGGAACACTGTATCAAAGGCTTTAGCGCAATCGAGGTAGATAATGTCAACAGCATTCTTGTCATCCAAGTTCTTGGACCAAATGCTCACTGTCTCTACCAATTGAGTTACTGTTGAACGTAAGGATATGAAGCCATGCTGAAATTTACTGATTAGACAATTAGAACGAAGATGGTCAACCAAGCAATTCTTTATAATTCTTTTAAGTAGGCGGTACACAGACGAGGTCAGGCTAATGGGACGATAATCTTGACATAAAGTAGAGGGAATAGTAGTTTTTGGTATAGGCGAAATGTTGGCAGATAACCAATCTGTAGGCAACGTTCCTGACTCAAATGAGGCATTGAATATAACAAATAGCGGATATCTGAGGTATCACCATGTATTATCACCATGTATTAAAGACAGAGAGGTCAGATTGAAGTACTCGAACTATTCTGTTGGCTTTTCAGTGCTTTATCGGAAAAAATAGATGTACCAAGATGGTGTTGTCGATATCTGGTAACCAACTAATGAGTAATAATGCTTGTCCTGGAAGTAGAATGCCTAATACATTAATCTCTCTGACTAACTCTCTCTCGCTAGGTACAGTTAAGCAGGTAACGATATTTAAATACGATAAACGGAAATGAGAATAATAGAGATAAATTTAAGAGGCGAACTTACACGAGAAAGAGGTTACCAATAACTAGTTGTGCTACATAGGTCATCGCAGGCTGCCGTTATGTCACGTATTCAATGTCCTACAAATGGTCCAATGCATTTTGACAATGGCTACGTCTATGCCACGTCCCGTCTCACGTAGATATTCTGTAAAGATTTGTGTCACTATACAACTCTTCTATTTGCAACTGTAATCACATAGATATATAACAGAATTCACTTTGCCACCGAAACCTCATTCAATAAGTTTTATTGGCCTTTGAAAGACCAGACATCACATACCATCACAAGAGAAGACCGAATTAATCGTCAGCATCTAATGATGGGCCAGTGAGTGTGATTTCGTTGTAACTGCTATCATGGAGTCAGATTTTGATGCAATGATATCACCAGTCAACGAGAGATTAGATTACATGTTTATTGGGATACAGTTTCAAATGTTAATGTATTAGGTTACAATTCAAAGTATTGTTTGAAAGAAGTGATACTAAGAATCGAAATAAGGTTTGCCAAGGGGTTATCTTCCGGCATTTATGGGCAGGCGGCTACTTTCCAATGCAGTTGACGCCAATGCATGCAGCGCGACGTCTCCTGGTAGTTCTTCGCCTTCGCCTTCTCCACCAAGGCTTTGGATCAGCAGCAATACGCTCTGAAAAATAAGGAATAGAGTTGATTCGAAATTCCTCTTTAAGATGAGAAAAAAGCCAATAGATTCAAACGATTTCAATGTGCCAATTTTGAGACAAACATCGTTCATTTCTTTGCATTCAGTATGGGATATGAGCTCTGAAGAGCAGAGAAAGTGTACTTGTCCTTACTGTATTCAATACGGAGAAACCACACGCCCCATCTTGTGCAGCAATGAGCAAACGTTGCTCGAAACGTCGTTGAGTAGACTCTATATTATTCCAGCTAGAACTACTTACCACAAATGGACGGACACTATAGTCAAATTGATCTCAATTGAAACCCAGGAAACATGGTATACATAGTGAACTTCTCAATTACAAAACGTGAAGGCTGAATGTTTAAGTACGGCATCTTAACGGTACAAAACGTTAAGCGAGGTCAGTTGTGCTTTCCTGGTGTCCTTAAGTTTATTAATAGTTAAAATTGGAATATTTCTTGTACTAAATGCAGCCAATGACAGTTTTTGCCTTTTTAACTGTTTGACATATGTTATTCACCATCTCTGCTATCTCTTTCTGCTTCCTCCATAGCTTCGTCCTCCATATCTGCAACGCAATTTGGATTATGTATAGTATAGATTATTCAATGTATAGTACAATCAATAAAAAAGTCTACGCAGAATGATTCTTCAGAATAGCTTTAATTAGTGACGCTACATAAGAAAATTTTGATAATCACATCATGTGCCGTTTAGCGCGTCAAAGGTTACATGATCATTACACATTCAAGGAAAGCGAAGTCAAATTGTGATGGGCAGAAGTAGCTGGTGTGCAAGAAAAGTTGTAGATGCATGGAATGTTACCCCAAAGCAGCGATTATACACTCCTTTGAACGAGAATGAAATATTAATTGACTAACCGTCAGAAAATTCATCTTCTTCTTCTTCTGTGCGCCTTGCTTGAACTGAAGTTAGAAGAAAAAGAGAGCTCGGTCACTTCATCCCAACACGAAGATCTTTTTTTGTAATATTGTATTTTTTAGCATTTAAATGTGTTAGTCAGGACGTGACAGCGAATTTATTGTATTATAGACTCATAATATTGGAAATGTCGTTATAATGCTATGTTCCTTTCGAAATACATTGTAAATGGTAGTGCTATGCAAATGTCAAAACGAGGCCAGATGTAAAGAAACATGGTTAAAAGTGCTCAACTCTGAAGTAAATTAGTTTGTCACAAAAAATATTGAAAGGATTTAATATGATAGCACCTACAACCATTCGAGCAAGGGAAGATATAGAAAAGATGCTTCTAGTTTTGTGAATAATTACTTTTGGATACGCTAAAATGTAACGATAATTGACGCATCATCTAGTCTCAATATATTCCACGAATATTGGACCAACAAGGTACAACAAGCGAACAGTGCACTTCATGTAAATTGTTTGCTTTCGACAGTTCATGAACTCACCAACAGCAAACAGGCTGATGCCAATCAGAACAAGAAATATCGCCAACTTCATCTACATGAAGGGAAGTGTATCATAGGTAAAGATGCACTAATCGAATCATAACAATCATTCAATTACATATAGCTCGATTGATGAATTCTTACCGCACTGAGTATACTGTTGCTTCAAATTTTGGCAATGCAGAATGTCTTCTCAGTGTCTGTAAAGTGTTGCAGTTACAGACGGAAGTGCTCTTTATATAAGCCGTGTTATGAATTATTCCATCGCGTGACAAGCAACAGAGGAAGAAATGCAAATAACAAATCTTTTGCGTAGGTCCCGTGTAGAAAGGAAAGCGTTATCTCTGTAGCGAACTGTGACAGACGATCCATTTGTTGTGAAAAACTAAAATGATTATTCATTTCTAATCTCCCTTGTGTTTTGGAACAATGTGAAGCGTAGCTACAGTTACGATGCAGGAAGATATCACAGTGAAACGAAGCAATAGGTGGCAAATCATTACTTTTAAATAACTTTTCTAAACCTTTTAGATTGTTTTATGCCACTGTTTAACACAATGGTGTGCTTCCATACCCTCTTGTTCACGAGGCGAATCTGACGTCAACGATAGACGTAGAACAGCTTTCGAAACTAACAACTCGTCAATAACACAGGAACAACACAGTACATAAATTCGTTCGTTATTAATCTCTTCCAAAACAAACCATAGAGTTCTGAGTTGTCGAATATCAGCTATTTTAGGCAATATTTCATGTCAGTCATCCGAATGACCAGTTCTATACACGCAAACAAGAAATGTATACTTTGTAATTCGTGTCTGTAGCATCACCGTTCGATCATCGTCCATAGAACGATGTTGTCAGCATAATGTATCTAAGTCTATCAGGATGAGCGTGAATGCGATGGACGAATGATAGCGCACCTATACGGTGGGCTTCGCCTGCCTTTTCTCTCTCTCTCTCTATTTTGCCTCGTAGCAGGTAATGTCCACTACACAGTATTGTATTTTTAATGAAGTTGTACTAAGGGAAACTACTCACAAATGAAGCAATGACATCAAAGGGGCCATTTGACATATCCCCCAGGGTTACAAGATCTACAAAGTAAGCATGCATTTCACGGTTAGGAGGCTCGCTGTTTGACTTGCGGATGAAAAAAAACATTGTAATTCAGCCATGCTCCGTGTTTTCGTATGCACAAATTGGTTTCCACAAAAGACTTCATCAGTTTACAAGTGCGCGGTCTCTTTTCGTAGTGTTTTGCACAGATTTTCGCACTGACTCACCTGCGCCAAAAAGTTTTGGCGTCAAAACGATCAGGCGCCAAAACGTCTGCACCGAAACGTGACGTACCCAAAGCTAGGGTCACATCTTTCGGTCTCGCAGCTTGATCACGTGAGGACAAAACCATTTTTCCGTGCACGCAGCAATAATTAAACTCATCAGCCCAAGATAATCAATCCTAAAGTATGATATTCTAGCTTCCTCTTTCGGAAATATTATGTAAACTGGCTTGATGTTTGTTAGATAATATCAATTTCGCACAGTCGTATACGCAGCGAACACGCAGTATATAGTGTAATGTAAATGCAATCAAAATACGTCCACTCTCCTCGTAGTACAAACTCAGACTAAACATAATGTAAACTTTGTCATCTCATTAGCATAATCCATGCACTAATTAGCTATCTGTGATGTCAACTTAAGGCGTCATAATTATTCCAATAATGTTCTTAATCCAAGAAATTTCTATTCTTTCGTGTGGAGTGAAGTCACAAGGAACGTCAAGAAAACCAGCATTAAAAAAGTGATATTTGCATCAGCATGCATTCGTTTGCAGGTGATCAGTAATGGAAATATTACCTACGTTTCCATTGGAGCTGACGTGGCTTGTCGGTAGCGTACTAGCGTTAACATTTTGAAGTCTCTATGTATTAATCATTGATTTAGTTTATGAATCGATTAGAGAAATTTTGTTATATCATCACCATGTATGAAAGACAGAGAGGTCAGGTTGAAGTACTCGAACTATTCTGTTGGCCTTGCAGTGTTTATCGGAAAAAGTAAGTGTACCAAGATGGTGTGGTCGATATCCTGGTAACCAACTAACGAGTAACGAGGCTTGTCCTGGAAGTGGAATGTCTAATACATTAATCTCTCTGGCTAACTCTCTCTCTCTCGCTAGGTACAGTTAAGCAGGTAACGATATTTAAATACGAGAAACGGAAATGAGAATAACAGAGATTAATTTAAGAGGCAAATTTACACGAGAAAGAGGTTACCAATAACTAGGTGTGCTACATAGGTCATCGCAGGCTGACGTTATGGCACGCATTCAATGTCCTACAAATGATCCGATGCATTTTGACCATCTACGTCTATGCCACGTCCCGTCTCACGTAGATATTCTGTAAAGATTTGTCTCACTATACAACTCTTCTATTTGCAACTGTAATCATATAGATATCGACGACCCTATAATACGGAAACGTCTGTCGGTTTGTTTGTTTGTTTGTTTGTATGTTTGTATGTTTGTTTGTTTGTTTGTTTGTTTGTCGGTACAAAACCGGGTACCTGCTACGCTGTAGCAAGTATCGGCGGCAAAGGTCCCGGGAAAAATGTAGGCCCCGGTTGAGTACACTTTTCTATACGCGCGTTGTTTAGCCAGCTCTGAAAGCATGTCAAAGTTGAATAATGCAAATTGGCGCAGAACATAACGGAGCCGTTTTTTGAAGTGGTCGCTTCGAAGCCTAGCTATATTCTCTTCAAGTTTGATGAAATTATCGCTATGGAATGGGCACCTTGAACTCGCTGTGCTTGCCGTGGCAAAACGTTGCGCTCGAATGGTTGGAAAAGAATCAATTTCAGTCTCTTGCGAGACACCGTGCTTTGTTGAAGTGTCGGGCAGAGGATGAATGCAAACGCTACTTTTCATGGCAGACAAGCATTATGCAAAGGAGCGACGGCCATGAAGTTTCATGCAGACGAAAGACAATGTTGGTTAGCTCCACAGGATAATATAAAGGAATTGACTTATGGAACAAGAGGTATCGTTCAACACCAAACAATCTGTTGTACTTTCAGGATTCATTTGCCCCCAGTTTGCAAGTCGTAAAGTAGTTTTAATTTTTTATTTCCTATTTCAATGTTTCAAAGAAATATTATTAGCATTTAAAGACCATGTGCTGCGTCGACCGTTGTTATAATGTATGGTGTTGCATGGCTTCTGACTTTCATTTGCTGTTTAAGAATATTTTTCATTGAAATTGTAGTTGACGGCATGAATTATTTGATTCGGTCGGGTGCTTCGCAAAGCAGTAGTCGTATACACTTACTTCTTCGATATCAAATAAAGTTACTGCTTTGACTAGAAGTTACTTGTTGCACTGCAGTGTTGTTGAAATGGTTTTGACTAGCAGCCGAAATCCATTGAATAAACAACAAAGCAATGTACGTAGAACATTGAACTAACTTCAATAGCATGCTGCATTTCGTGAATGGGAGCCTGTGCTGGTGTTCAAATTTCTCTTATCAATGTGTTTTAACTTTTATGAGTTTGCCGGTTTTTTTTTTTTTAGATCAGATATGAATAAACTTCTAATCTGGATGTCATGAATTATATTTTGAGTTGCGTCGCAATGTTACCAGACTGTCTTTTTTTATCACTGTCTCAAAGATGTGAAGTTACTGGTTGCGTTTATTCACCTGTAGTAATAATTAGTTTAATATCTTACACGTCTCTTACAGGTTCACATTTTAGAACATCTTTATCTTAGAAGTTGATTCATTTTATCATCTCGGCAGTGAACAAGGCCGACATATCTTTTTGCGTCGTTTCATATTGGAAGGTCAAGTCTTGGTATTTCAAAACAGCAACTATAAATTCAATATCTGGCAAAAATATGAGAGCCATGCAGAGAAATTACACTCTGAAGTTTAAACAAGCCTTGTCATCAACCTACTGGAAATACTAACCAAATCATAGGATAATTGCAGATGCCCTTTGGCATTCTTATTAGAGAGCCGTTATATCACTTTCCTTTCCGGAGAGAACGTCACTTGCTCTGATGCAATAATAATTTGTTTAGACCATTGTATTTCAAACAAGAAGTCAGAAAAATACCACTGTTTTGGGGAAGGATTATGGCACTGTGCTTCTGTTGTTGTTGAAAGGTTTCAACCCTGTTTTTGCCGTTCAGACTAAATACTGTCTGTAAATAGATTTGAGACTGATCTCTGCCTACCATCTTATCATAGCAATTTTTCAGATAATTAGACCAGTGGTTCAATCTTATGCACAGATTTCATCCGTCAGTTTAGTTATCCTCGATTGTGTGAGATTAGGAAAAATTTCAGTTTAAATATTTCATGATAAACGTCTATTGAAATCAGTAAAGACATTAAGCACCCTTTCGTAACAGAAACTGTTTAAAACAACGTTGCATGGTTAATTTAATAAACCCCTTTTCACTGTCATCAACAAACAAAAATACAAAATACAGTATTAAATAAAACTGTATCGGGCAACGTGAGAACATGCTCAGTCAGAAAGTACTGATTTATGGGCTAAAAATAAACAGAGTACTATGACTTTTAGTGGACTAACTGACATCCCTCCAATGCGAAGCAATGACACTGGACACAGCTGCATTAGCAGCGTGGACCATCTTATGACAGCAATTATTCAGATATTTAGGACTGTTTATCTTATGAATATTTTGAGCATTCATACCTGCCTTCGGCTATCATCTATTGTTTGGAATTTGAAGAAAAATTGTTTGATTATTTCATGGTTTATGTCTAATGAAATCAGTAAAGACACAAATCACCTTTTTGTGACAGAAATTGTTTAAAACACCTTTTGAGGTTAATTTAATAAACTCTTTCATTGCCATCAATAAACAAAGTACAGTATTCATTAAACATGTATTGGGCGACCACCTGTTGCGTGAGACCACTTCTTATTTTTGTACATTCTTGATATCTTCTGTATGATTTATAATGTTCTTGAAGATGATTTTAATATGCTCTGGCCTCTGGCAGGAAGTACTGTTTTTATGGACTAAACAATAGAGTACTGTGATTTTTTGTGGACTAATTATAATTATTTCAAGGTAAATGTCAAATGAAATCAACAAAGACTCCAAGCACACTTTCGTTACAGAAACTGTGTAGAACACTTTTTCGAGGTTTTAATAAACTCTGTTTCATTGCCATCAACAAACAAACTACAGTATTAAATAAGCCTGTATTGGGTGACCACCTGTTCTGTGAGACCACTTTTCATTTTGTACATTCTCGATATCCTCTGTATGATTTATAATGTTCTTAGAGTTGCTTTTAATAAGCTCTGGCAGGAAGTACTGTTTTATGGTCTAAACCGGAGAACTGTGATTTGTGCGGGACTAATTAACATCCACCCAAATGCGAAGCTACGACGCTGGACGCAGCTGCGTTAGCAGCGCGGACCAGCTAGTATAACAGAATTCACTTTGCCACCGAAACCTCATTCAATAAAGGTATATTGGCCTTTAAAAGATCAGACATCACATACATCACAAGAGAAGACCGAATTAATCGTCAGCATCTAATGATGGGCCAGTGAGTGTGATTTAGTTAGAACTGCTATCATGGAGTCAGATTTTGATGCAATGATATCACCAGTCAACGAGAGATTGGATTACATGTTTATTGGGATACAGTTTCAAATGTTAATGTCTTAGGTTACAATTCAAAGTATTGTTTGAAAGAAGTGATAATAAGAATCGAAATTCATTCAACGCAAGATAGTAGGTTCACACAATGGTCAAGATCTAGCGATGGTCGATGAGTGTGATTACATAGTAACAGTTGTCATGGAAATATATGTTAACCGCGTTTGACAATGATATGTGGCGTAGTTTATGTAGTAAGCGCAGTAAAAGGAAGAGGGAGGCCTTTTCATGTAGAGGACCGTCTATATTATTATAATGTTAGCTGAAGGTTACCAAAGAACCCAAAGAAAGATTGCGCTTCTCTTTTGATTGAATGCAATTTCATCAAGTCATGTTTTTATATACAATCAGTCAAGTTTGCAAGAAGTGGAAACAGTAATCTAAACCAGCTGCTCAAAGGGATGATCTTCAGGCTGAGTAGTATTGACTTGCAGTTCTACTTTGCAGTGCATCCAATCCCAAGGCACCCATTCCATCGGCGTCGTCTGCGGCCACTTCTTCGCCTCCACCAAGGTTTTGCATCAGCGACTGCATGCTCTATACGAATGAAGAAAAGAAGTCACCAAAACATGAATACTGAATTACATAGTTGAAGAAACTTGTAAATAATATCATCTAAAATTACGTCTTAACTATGTCTTCTAAGTGGATCTTTCGTATTATGTATTTAAACCGACTTTGAGCTTGTCAATTGTCATTCACAAACACTGTTACCTTGCTCTGCATCCAAATCAGCTTCATCCAACTCATCTGCCAAACAAAAATAATGAAAATAATTTAAGCTATTGATATATACGGTCAAGAATCAATCTTACTGGAATATTGTTTCAGAATACGTAGCTGTCGATAAACAATGTCATGTGATCAATGTTAATGCCTCACAATGCATCATATATATGCATGCACACCAAGGATTATTTGTTCCCTACATGCAAAAAGAACAAAATATGACCGGAGAAACTAGAATTATATCATTGAGGTTCTATTTAAGATTTTAGATGATACATTTCAGTGAGTGAAAACGGAACCCACATTGACCAACCTTCATCGGGTTCGTCTTCTTCTTCCCTGCGATTTGCTTGAACTGAAATTAAAAAAAAAGAACCCACTCACTTCACACGAACACAAGTCTCTCTCTATGTATAGCACAACTCTTGCACTGTAGAGTAGACAAGGATTATACAATAACAATGAGCCTGCCCAGCTATTAATCAGGCTACCAAAAGAGCTTGCATTCCAGAGGGCGTCCAATAATTTGAACGTTTGGAAAAATTGTTTGACTTTAAGCACATTATCGCTAGATGAATCTTTCTGTATCAAATGCAGAAATGGATGTTTGTTTATCTAAAGTACAAATAACACAACCGGATGTGACGTCACATCAAATATAAACTGTGCAGATTTATTGGCTAAATTTCTTGGGAAAGAGAAAGGTGGAACTAGCAGCTTCGAATAATACAGCTAACTGCTTTACTTCTTGGGAAGATAACTGGCTCCACTGCGTAATAGCTATGCACCCAAGAAAGAGATCTCCTGTAAAGCTGCAACCAAAAGGGCCTCTGTAATCTGTATAACATGATTTGATCTGCTATGATTTGTTTGTGTGTGTACGTGATCTGCGTAGATTTTATTGTGTTCTATGTAGAACTAGAAGCGTGAATCCAATTACAATGGAGAGCAGAACAACAATATCTAGTACGGTCGAATGACGTCATTCAGGGATGAAGACAATACTCGATAACATTAATTTCATAATAAACGAGGTTAAACATCGATAAAAGGTTGAGTTGGCGAGGCTAACTCACAACGCCTTCGAGGCGCAGGATTGCCAGTACGGATTGAAACCGGCCAATGCCGAGAAGACATGCGCATTTTAAGGATTTTCCATATTAAATTTGTATGAATTATGTTTTATTGTTGTTTGCAAACAAATATGGATCAGATTCGCAGACAGGAGCGACGCCCGCCCTTCCTCAAAAGTACTGGCGCAACAATCTATTTTATTCAGAAAATGATTGCGTGCTTTAATAAAACATTTCAGTGATTTATTGGAACAACTCTAGCTAACGCTGAGCTTGTCTGTGCAGAGAGGGAACTCTATGAAAATCAGTGTCATAGGATTTGCCGAGCACTCCATGAATGCGCAATTGCGCAGCATTAAATATTTTTTGAAACAGGCGACAGTAGCATAAACTCACCAACAGCAAACAGGCTGATTCCAACCAAGATTAGAAATATCGCCAACTTCATCTATAAATGGTAAAAGGATCATAGGAACAAATATTTAGAAGCCACACTGAAAAGTATAAATTAATGTATAACCAATTGATGATTGCTTACCGTGCTTAATCGAAGGCTTTCCCTGTAGGTTGACTGTGAAATGTCTGCCCAGCTTCAAGTTTAAGTGCAATGTAAAAGTGGGAGCGGCGGTGGTCTTTTTATACGCTAAGTGCGGGTCATTGATAAGTGAAAGGAAGACAGGAAGAAGTTCCTTTATTGTAAAAGAGGAATTATTAACAAAAGTGATTTCTTTGAAAAGGATTGCTTTGTCCTCGGGACTTTATCGTGCTTTATGGTACATTGTTCCAATTAAATACCATCCAATGGACCGTGTTATTGCTACGGAAAGAGCTATCCCTTACAAGGATAAGCACTACCTTGCCCTACATCAAAATTGATGCATAACGATTGTAAAATGTCGAAATCTCTGTCAGTGTGTAACTGTGCGATTCGATTAATAAACTGGCGATGGTATTGCTTCTTTTGTTTAAAACCACAAGGCCGCATGACAACTTTGCGTATGGTCACGTACTGCTCGTTTACGATCAAAGGGCATTCGACAGCTGATTTTCTTCCTGTCTCTTTTGCTTCAGACAAAGCAGTACAATACACTCAAGATTAAAATGGCATACCACGGAGTAATATGTGCACGTGGGCTGGAATAATTACACTGTTTTTAGTTTTCCTTGCACCAACGAGACAAGCAAATCAGGGCTAAGCTCCGCACGCTATCTGTCTGCAAGAGAGTTTTATCTGTTGTACTTCATCTAAATTTTTTGGCTGCAATATGTTTATTCGTCCTCTCGAAGAGGAGAGCTTGATGATGACGACGATGATGATGATTCATCTACTTCACGAGGGTAATTCTCTTTGCTTCTCGCTTTCCAGCACTCTAAGTAATTTTGAAGACTGGTTTCTGGTTTGCTGCACACAATAATGAACAATGAACAGGTGAAGAAGGAACGCATCAATGTTTACGTCAAATGTTATTTCTTGAAAGTATTTTTTTATGGCTTATGATGAGCAACACAAAGTTTCCCTATCGAAAAGGTTTCGTTAGAGAAATTTCGATCAGCAACAAACACCTTCATCTCATGGCATGCATCTGTTGGCTTGTAATTCGCCCTTTGACGCGACGGCGTCCTCCGGGCGGATGATCCGCCTAGGCCAGGCGAATCTTGAACATGGAACCGGATAAAATAGGGCTGTCGAATATAATTCACGGTAAACGGCGAATTATCAGCGAACTCGAGGCGAATATAGTTGAGAATTGTATTCTATTCGCCTGAAATCCGCCTGTTTGACCTTGAGCTAAGCTCTAAAACTGGTCTCCTCTGTGAGTAATTCCAGCTTCTGCAGAACATCATAGACAAAATCATGTTCTTGTTGCGCACCGTATTTTTCTACTTTAAGTCCCTGGCATTCCATCCACACCCTCTGCGAACACATGTTACCTTGTTCATGGAGCTAAAGTGGCCCAAAGTATACGATGGTCCGCAAGTGCAGAACACAAAGCAAGCAACGCTTGCAAAACTGCAACACACTAAAACACGAAATCAGAACTCGACATGAGTCGGGAAACAAACTTTACATGAGAGCAAAAAACTCAAACTTGGAACGCAAATTTAATATCAAAATTCAGAATAAGAAAATAAAACACAAGAGTTAATATCGGAGCACAAAGTACAAGATCGGAAGGCAAAATCCTAATCGTCAAACAAAACTCGAAATTGGGAACAAAACATTTAATTAGAACATATAATTCGAATTAGAAAAACAAACAAGGAACGCACAACAAGAAATTGAAAGAAAAACCATTTAAAATCGGAAAACAAAATTTCATGTTGAAACAAAGGTGCTAGAGTCGCAAGGGTGTACGTATAGTAAATAACTATATACACTGCTGAATTTTATGCTTCTCAATATTCGCTGATTATCATTGTGGCAGTCTTCTCAATTTTATGCTTCTCAAATCCGACGTAGAATTCACTACCGGATGAAGTTGTAGCTTCTAAATCCGTGGCTAGTTTCAAGTATAATTTAGATAACGCATTGTTATTACAGTGTTGTAAATGTTATCAGGCTGCATGTATATGGACTACTCAAATATAATAGTCCCTGTGTTTGCCTATCGTGTTTATGGCAAATAAATCAAATCAAATCAAATCGAATCGAGACAAAGGAAATAATTATTATCCTATTTTCTTTACTGTTTACGTCATCAATCCAACTTGTTTATTATATTCGAAGACTGTATAGAAGACGAAATTAATAAGAATATTTCTAACAATTCATAAGAGCAACAGTTGTTTACCAATACATTGCACATACGCAAAGATTTAGAAGTCTAACACTACGTACAAAGTGTTACTTTGCTAAAATTTAAAAAAGATTCACCGTTGAGAATTTGTTCAGTCACATTTCATTTAAGCAAGGCTAGTGACGCACTGGCAAAGAGGTATGAAGGAAGGCTACTCCAAACCCAACATGGTTCGTTTGCAGGAATGATCTATGTGTGCATTCACTATCGGAATGTCCCGTCTGCGGCAAGATATGTGTTCTGTAGAAGAGTCCTAAACAAAACATTGCAAAACGTATTGTTTCCATTTTAAGAACAAACATTCTCAAATCAAGATATATTATTCTTGGATCTATCAACTAAATACTTGTCCTTGCTGTAAGCCACAAATTACTAAGCCAAACCGTACGAAGATTGTCATTGTTTTTCTACAGACCAAGCCTTATTTAAGAAAATTGCTACCTGAAACAAGAAAGCAATTATTGTGTCTAGAACATATTTTGTCAGTGCAGGTATTATTGGAGTTCATTGTGACTTAGCTTCACATTGAAGATTAAGAAATAAATTACTTCGATTAAGAACATCGAGCCAATTTAGTTTACCTAACAGTACTAACGACGAAGCTAGAGAATCATACGCTGTGATTGATCTCAAGCATCTGCTCTAATTTTTTCCCATTAGTAACTGCAACTATCATGCAATATCGATGCAAATATCATGAACATCTTTTATTTATTGGATTATTGTATTGTCATTTGAGGCTATTGTTAGAAGAAGTTACTTAATCAACTACAATGGACTCATAAAAGTATAGAGAAGATGTATGTTATAAATTCCAGTAAGATTCTAGCCTCCTCTTTCTGTAATGTTATGTAAACTAAATAGGCTTGATTTTCTTATAATGATTTTTTTCTCTGTTATTTCATGTGGAGTTAAGTCACAAAGAACTCCAAGAATACCTTGCAGGCGATCAATAAGGGAAAAATCAACTCAATTTCCATTGGAGCTGACGTTCAAGGTTTGTCTTCAGCTTTTATATTTTGATGTGGTAATCATCGATTTAGTCTTTTGAAACGATAAGAGTAGTTTGTTTTTATTTTTTCCGGGAAAAAAATATACCAGGATAATCCGATCGATCTCTTGTTAACCTAACTAATGAATAACGAGGCGTGTCCTGGTGATAAGATGTGTAGTACATTAAGCTCTCTGGCAAGCTCTCTCTCGCTAGGTACAAGCAGGTATCGATATTTATCTATATATATAGTCTCACTACAGCTCTTTTAATTCGCAACTGTCATCACAAAGATATATCACATAGAATTCACTTTGCAACTGAAACCTCTTTCAATGAAGTTGCATTGGCTTCTTAAAGATCACCCATGACGTAAATCACAAAAGGGGACCAAATTAATCGTCAGCATCTTAATATGGGGAAATGAGTGTTATTTCGCTATAACTGCTACCAGGAAGTCAGACTTTGATGCAAAGACATCACCACCCGATGAGTCATAGGATTGCATGTTTGTTGGGATACAGTTTTAAATGTTCATATTTTCTGCTACAATTATTCAAAGTATTGTCTGAAAGAAGTGATAATAAGAATCGAAATCAGGTTTTCCAAGGGATTATTTTCAAGCGTTGACGGGCAGTCAGCTACTTTCCAATGCAGTTGATGCCAATGCACCTATAGCGGCGTCTGCTGCTACTTGTTCGTCTACGCCTTCGTCTCCTCCACCAAGGCTTTGCGTCAGCGGCTTCACGCTCTATACGAATGAAGAAAAGAAGTCACTGAAACATGAATACGTGAATTGTTGAACAAACATGTGAATAATACGGAGTTTGCTGCCGCTTTTTCAACGCCTGTGAATTCTTCAAAGTGGAACCATAGTTGCAACCAATACATAATCATGAAGACAATTCTAGAGATCACTTTTCTTGCTGCAGATGTGCGATGAACTCATGAAATGATGAAACACACGCAGAACTGTGCACGCATTTATTACTTCACAAGCTGAGTGTAGATTAAATCGCTGCTATCGTTGTTGCGTCAAAGGTTTTGTAAGGATTTTCCTTGTGTCATGTAACTGTTATTGTGATAAACAATAAGATGACGTCATCGCGGAAAAGTGACGTCATTTACTGTCTTTGCTTAATAAAACTGCTGCTTAATAAACTCACTTTGACCTGGTCCGAAGGTGGTTTTATTAGGCGGCGACCACTTTATATATGTAATTACATCTTAACTGTCATCCATTTTAACGGGTTTCGTGTAAACACATACGTAAGTATATCCTTAATGTTAAGTATTTAAACTGACGTTGGGCTTGTCATTCACAAACATTGTTACCTTGCTCTG
Organism: Calvadosia cruxmelitensis; assembly: GCA_900245855.1. NCBI lineage: Eukaryota > Metazoa > Cnidaria > Staurozoa > Stauromedusae > Kishinouyeidae > Calvadosia > Calvadosia cruxmelitensis. The sequence goes on from OFHS01002244.1 coordinate 19,507, forward strand.
CATCCAAATCAGCCTCATCCAACTCATCTGCCGAAACAAAGATAATAAAAATAATTTAGGTTATTGATATATACGATCAGGAATCAATCTTACTGGAATATTGTATGAATGTATGTATGCTTATTTGTCAAAAACTTTGACTGGCAAATAATGGGAAGAATAACTTCCATTTTCCATTTTATATTATTTTAGTATACGTAGTTGCGTCATGTAGTCAATATTAATTTACTCATATTGTACCCCATAACATGCACACCAAGGGTTAAATGTTCTCTACATACAAAAGGTACAAATTGTGACTGGCAAAACATAGGCTTTCCTCAGTAAGATTCTATTCAAGATTTTAGATAATACATTTCTGTGAGTGAGCACGGCATCCATAGTGATCAACCTTCATCGTGTTCGTCTTCTTCTTCCCTGCGAGTTGCTTGAACTGAAATAAATAAAAAGAAACCACTCATTTCACACGAATATAAATCTCTCTCTATGTATAGCACAACTCAAATATTACAATGAAACGAGACGTTTTTACTGTAGAGTAGGCAAGAGGTATACAAATACAATATAAAATGAGCCAGATGTTAATCGGCGTACCAAAAGAGCTTGCGGCATTCCAGAGAGCGTCCAAAAGTTTGAACGTTTGCAAAAGGTTGTTTTTGACTTACATGCGTATCATCGCTAGATGAACCATGCCGTCACAAATGATTATTTATCAAAAGTACTTATACCGACACCGGATGTGACGTCATATCAAATAAAAACTGTGCAGAGATTCATTGGCTAAATTTCCTGGGAAACAAAAAGGGGTGAGTAGTCGCCTCGAATAATACAGATAATTGTTTCACTTCTTTGAAATGATAACTGTCTCATTGCATAATAGCTAATAGTTAATAAGAGCTAATAATAATTAGCTGTGCACACTAGAAAGAAATCTACAACTAGAGCAACCAAAAAAGATTCTGTTATGATCTGTTCCGCTGCGAACTGCTTGTATGTATATGTGATCTGCGTCGATCTGAAATGTGTTCCATGTATAGAACGAGAACAGTATTCCAATGGAGAGCAACAGTTCTACGGTCGAGAATGAATAGAATATTCGATAGCAGTAAGATATAGAGAAATTAGTTACGATGTCGTACATCGAAAAGAGGCTGACTAAAAGAGGTTCTGTCGGCGAGGTTTAATTCACCACAGTTCCGAAGCCTAGGATTGCCTGAAACCGGCCAATGAAAATAATGCATGCGCAGATTAAGGATTTCATACGTTAAAATTCTGTGAAATATTTTTGATAGTTGTTTGCAAATAAACGTAGGTTCGATTCCCTAAAATGCAGGTGATTGAGCCACCTCACACAGAATAAGAGCCCACCCTCCCCAAAAGAATCTGCGCGACAGTGTACTTCATTTAGAAAATGATTGCGTATTTTGATTAAACATTTGTGTGATTATTTAGAACATCTCTAGCGAACTCTGAGCTTGACTGGGCAGAAAGGGAATGCTGCCAGCTTTTAAGGACCCTGAAAATCTGATGTTGCTTGCCAATTTTTAGATTATGATATAAGTATTGTAGCGAAGAATTTCGAGACTTAAAATGATGCTTGTTTTGACTGTAATATTTATTTAAATTTTAGATTTTACCAAGATTGAGTTTTATCTAGCAGTTGCAGGTAAATTGTATTTTTCATTTCAAGAATAGTGAAGGGAATAAAATGCTTTCTAACGAGCAGGGGATGGAAGAACGGAAGTCAATCGAAGGAAAAATCGAACGCATTCTAACGTCGAAGTACATTTTTTTTGCCACCGAGGCTAGAGAAATTTGACTATTCTAGCTATGATGATACGTTCCAGTTCAAATTTTAGAATGCATACAATAGGATGAAGCTGGCACTCCAACAATACGCAACTACGCTTAGAATTACAGTGCCGAGTGAATTAGAATATTTTGAAGTATTCAACATCAGTATGAACTCACCAACAGCAAACAGGCCGATTCCAACCAACATAAGAAATATCGCCAACTTCATCTATAAATTGTAAAAAGAACATAGGAACAAATTGTTGTGCCTGCCTATCACGTGACTATCACATGTATAACCTGATCACGTGACTATCGCTTTTGTACATATACGTTCATTTATAATCTGTCAAGAAGTTCTTGTTTCATGCGTCATTGTGCTCGGCTGACTTATTATGATCTTCGCCATTCATGTTACGGCTGCTGATTAGCGTTTAAGGCCTAACATTTTGGTATCAGAGGGTGGTTTCTAACCAGTTGGCGTGAGTACCGTTGGTATCGCGTTGTTAATCGGTATGTCTAATTCTACTGCGCCACCGATTATTTATCGTGTTCCGTCTCGATTGCGGAGATACACCAAAGAGAATTGGTTCTTTTCAAGAACACCATTGGAAATATGGCGGCGAAGGCCTATTCAGTCGAAGATTTTTCGGCAATTGTATCCGAATCAAAGAGGATACCTGATGACGTGTTGGCAAACCTGGAGGGTTTGCCGTCACCCTATCTCATTATCATGAGAGATTGCTTAGTCGAAACAAGGACACTGGTTGCCCAATTAGAGGTAGCGGAGGAAATTGCAACTACCCGTGCGGTACGGGCTCATCGCGACAAAGACCCCCCGTGATGCAGTTTGCGGTCTGTTTTTTTCCCAGAATTTAGTGTTTTTAGGCACAAAATCGAGGATTATCGAAAACGTAAAGTTCTTACGTAGCCAG
>OFHS01002245.1:1886-20609 GCA_900245855.1 Calvadosia cruxmelitensis
AACAAACAAACAAACAAACAAACAAACAAACAAACAAACAAACAAACAAACAAACAAACAAACGAACAAACAAACAAACATTATCACCATCATGTGTTCATCAGCTGTGTTCCTCAAGGCACTCTCCTTGGACTGCTATTTCTTCTGTTCATAAATGACGTCTCATTCTGCCTTCGCTCACTTGTGATATCAAGTTATTTGCTGACGATGACAAATTTTCAATTCCCCTGCTCACCGACCGTCAAGTTAAGTCACTCCACTATACCTTGTCATCTTTTCAAAAATGGGCCGACAGCTGGCAGCTTAATATTTCCCAGGATAAATACAATATTATCTATAAAATACTTAGAACCGTGGGTTCACACTACCTCAACTAATACTTGTAGCACAAGGAGAACAAGTACACAGAGCAATCTTGCTTCAATGGCATCTTACAATCAACTGGGATTCCTTCACACCCCAGTGGTCATGTTGTCACGCGGACATAGTCACGTGACCATTTATCTTAATACAATGGTGAATACATCACACTATCTCATTTGTAAATTCGAATATTATACCCAATGCTACTATATGCTCAGCATGACAAGCATGACCTCTAACTACGCCACTGACAGAGCCTCACGTACACAGTAGTAGTAGAAGTTTCGAGTGATGGATAATCTTGGGATAGGAAATGGCGAGGAGGACGAAGAGACGAAGATGGAGGCTTTCGCATTCCACATAATATATATTTGATAGAGAGGTTGCTGGTCCCACGACAGGGAGAGATGGCAGAGTTCCAAGGAGTACATATGGTCGTTGGTGCCAGAGCTCTATGTCGTGAGACACATGCAGCGTAGATAAGAGAACAGACAGAGTTCTTGACACGACGAAGTAGAGACGGCAAATTAAGAGAGTGATTACAGGAAGAAACGGCTACATATTCATACAATCACGTGACTACACAATGACGACATCACGTTCACACCGACCGCGCGTCAGCCACTACAATGGTTCTAGCAATCTTAAAGGAACCTCTCTTGGTGATGGTTTCATCGCATCATTCAGAGAAGTCGCGCTAAATGACACCCCGTCAGTAACACTGAGTCAGTTTAGGCCATGAATCAGAGCATTTGCTTGCCAGGTGTTCTTCTGTCGCATCTGGTGGTAGCTTTAATTTTGCTAAATAGCCTATGTATAACTGCTATTGGACTGAAAAAGATAACTCAAAGTTGCAAGCATGTAACAGACTGGGTCGTGCACTTACCAAAAATCTACACCGCATCGAGGTCAATAGCCTCTGACTGCAACTGGCATGGTTACAAGTAATTATGACGTCATGATTTCTTCATCACTTCTGTGATTCCCGCTCTTGAAGCTACCATTTCCTTTCGTTAGCGAAAGAAAATTGCTGTTGTTGTTGTTAGCGGATTGATTGACTGATTGACTGTGATGGCATATTACTACCATTCGCGACTTCCCTCGCCACCCGTCGCATGGCAACCGCGTGACTTTCAAGAGGAGTACATGCGAGAGATGCATTCGGCATTACAACGAGGGACAGAAGAAGAAAGCTCATGGCCGAAGACGAAGCGTCGTGAGAATTGGAACCAAGCGCCGACAAATGTGTGGGGCCCCCAACCCCAACAAGACACTTGGACCTATCAAGGAACTACGGAACGACGTGGTGGCTCTCCGTTGGCTTACAGTGTCAGACCAGGCGCCATCCAAGTGGAAGAACTGGAAAGAGAACTCCAAGCATACGCCACAGAGACAGACCGAGTCAAACACAACTTGCTTGAAGCACGGTCTAGTCCTCTCCATGGTAGAGACTTGTTGGCTCCCCAAAGCTACCGCAAGGGCCACTGTTTGACTGAAGAAGAAGGCCTCGATGAAGGAGATGAGTATATCGTGGCCCATTTGGAGGATGAACGGAGATGACGATGAATCAGATGATGAATTTATCACTCCATTCCAAGATTCAGTGCTTGCAAAATGCTCGCAATATGGAGACGAAACCCTAGGCCACTTGGTTCATCGTTTTGATAGTCCATTGTCTGGATACGAGAGCAGCCAAACAGACGAACTCAACACAGACGATTACCCAATGGAGCAATCGAACACCAGCCAGGAATGTGATTGGTCAAGCAGTGACACTTCGGACGACAACGGTCCAATGGAATGGCGGGATTTCTCATGGACGAGACTTTCATTTGGCGATCAATCAGATGTCGATTTAATGTCTTCTCGAAGCGTAATTACATCAGAGCTTGCATTGAGTGAGACATCGAATTGGACAGGAATTGGATCATCAGTGGAATTGTGCTCAGATGGTAAGGGATAAATACGACAGCACCCTCCATGCCACCTTCAATTCAATAATATAATGTCTGACTTTATTTGCGTTTTATTTGTAGTGATTCCTGACCAAGTTGTTGATGAACAGACTGCAACATCCGACGATATTCCACCGCCAGTCGAGGAAGCGCCATCTAAACTTACTCCAATTCTGAAAGGACTTGCAACCGCCTTCAAGTTTCTGATTGTCAACACACCTCCATCGATCGTCCTGTCCTTCGTGCCAGAGAGATGGTTTTAAATCATCCACATGACGTCATAGAATAACATCTATTCTGGGAAATCATTTGAACATCTCGATTTTCCATTGAATAAAATCATGACGCGAAATGTCTTGTCTAATTCATGCCTTAAGTCTTTTGCCTCAGGTTGAAAGGTGTTGTCAAATCCGATAGAAATGTTACTTACATAATGCTTATGGTATGAAAGATGCTCAATAGAAATGCATAAACTACATTTGAAGTAACCTTTATCAACACTTCGTCTAGCGTTTGAATTTTGGAAACGATTTTCACAAGATTGTCCCTATTGAAGCTGCTTACAATGAGTTACAATTGAAAACAGGATCATCCAGAACACTTTAGTAAACTGCTTATGCACTGATGTCAACGATAGATGATTTTGCACTTGATTGAGCACATATGCATAATAATGAAACAAATTATTAATAATTAAATAGTACTAGTTTGACGTTGATACTTCGTTGAAGGAGCTAGACATTACTCTCAAATTGGTCTTGTATTCGGATTTACAGTGTAGACACAGTGACCCGAGTGCGACACTTTGTAGAGAGTTGATTATTACAAGAAACGAGCAGCGAGATATTCCAAGATCAGTTCTACCGGACCTAACACGCCGTTGGTAATTTGCCGTGTTTGAGATCGGATGAGTACTATCTGTAATTGATGTAGGTAGACCGTTAGTTATCTCTTCTGAAAGAAAACTTAAGTTACATGCCTGGTTATAAACACAGATTTTGTTTGAGATTTAGAAAAGTGCGTCTGTGACAAAAAATCGATATAAACGGGTCTTGCAAGGATTTTAAGGGCCCTAAAAATAATAAGCACACGCACTCCATATTGGGCATTGCCTGTAACTACACACCGCATTGAGGTTAATAGCCTCTGACTGAAACTGACATGGACGGTTACATTTCCTTTCGTTAGCGGTTACATATTCATTCGTGGTCTTCTCTGTCATGTCAATTTCAGTAGGCCAAAATGGTTACCCAATTCTTTTTATTTCTCGCCAACAGTGTTAGTCAAATGAGGTTTTTTGGTCAAAAATCTTGCTCGTTTTTGACAGACAGTTCTGTATAATGTTCGATCCGAATCCAAGGAAACTGGAAAGTTTGTCAGCCACAGATGTTTTGCTTTGATTTCCTATCATATCTTACAAGCAATCAGATTGCGAGAAACTAAACAGATGTTTACAATGACATCTCGTCAGCGACGCTGTCCGAGATGACGGCGATGTCATCAACGAAGTCGAGGTCGTGGAGGCGTGTCTCGGGATGGCGTGATGATCTTCGACGGTTGAGCGTGAAGCCGCACCCGTCAGGACAGGCGTGGCGTAAGACATAATCAACAAATAGGTTAAAAAGATATGCAGACAACGTACTGTATCATCTTGTAGTACACCACCAGACGTCGTGAAATCATCAGTCTCACCGTAATGAGTACTGACGAAAGCAGACGTAGATGAGTAGAACGACATGATAGCGTTGATGAAGATTGGGGGCACATTAATTAAACAAGGACAGGAGATCCTTAATCCTAGATCTAAAAACAGAATCAAAGGCCTTCTTAAAATCTATAAATGTCACGACTATGTTCTTTTGGTGCGATCGACACCCTTCTAGCAGAATTCTTGCGCCAAGGACCTGACTAACGGTGGATCGGCCTGATCTCCCTCCGTTTTGATTAAATCTCAAATACGGCTCAATTACAGATGCTAAACGTCTATGCAAGACCTTGTGGAGTAATTCTTAACTGACAATGGTTTTGGCTTAATTAAGTGGCTTTCGGTGTGATTATTGGCGTTAAATCTGACCAACATTGCACATTTACGACAAACATGATTATGAATGACACAGGGAGCATTTTCTTAAGAAATTTGTCTTCATTATTGCGATATCCTTTGATAAGTGCTAACATAATATGAAAAGCGCAATAAGTCAATATAGTTACATATTATAAAAACAAGTGAAATGACATTCTATCTAACTAAAGGTTGATAAAAATTATAAAAAATACTATCCGGAGCCTCGTAGGTGTTAAATTACTGCAACCATGTGGACCAATGTGCATCAATTGGGTCATGACCTGACTAGGACCGTGCTATCATTCCTTTCAAGTGCAGTCTGCAAGCGGTGTTTGTGAGCTATTTGGGTGAGAGACATCTACACATAGTCAGATCGACAGCGGTTACAAAATAACCTCCGTCCTTCGACTGGTCGTCCACATTGCTCGCAATGTTGCTGTTGTCTAACGTCCGATAGACTGCCTCCGCCTCGCTGTAATTCTGTGAAATGAGTTTGTACAAGCTGTCCTATTGATTCAGAACGGCCATTCCATCGAGAGTTGTTGATGGTGGTGTCACGGATTTGTTTCCTTTGTATCACTTCGTCGTAAGAAGGCGGTGGTGGGGGTCCAGCAGACCGATAAGCAGTGGAATCAGACACAGCGTGATGACGGCAAGAGGGATCTTCTCGGTTGTCGTTGACCCATTGGATAATCGGACGATTCTCAGTCGTCTTATTTGGCCATATTAGTCGATTGCGATTACCATTCTGTCCAGAGACAGCCACTCCGTGTGAATCAAACTCCTGCATTAGATTGTCTAGTGCTTCCATTTCTGAAAGGCTTGGACGACGTTCGGTATTGCGGCGCTGTAATGACTCAGCAGGAGGTCCTCCTTTGTGTGGTGACTGTTTCATTACATGTTGAATTGAATATGACAAATTGTCATCGATTACAGGTTGCCGAGGGCGATCAACATGAGTGTTGCTTGTTGGAGGAGGAGAGGACGACTAAAACATAAAAACCAGAATTAAAATTGAACGGAAATGGAATAAAATGTGGAGAAAAATTGTTACAAAAATAGAATGCAACTAAGCCACAAGAAGCAAACTTAGAGACATCATTCGATGGGATAGCAATCAAATTCCAACTAACTGCCGCAAAGCTCACAAAATAAAGTCTGTCAGGTAAGGTACTTAGAACTTTGGCATTGGGCACTAATCGCACTGTTACACAGAAAGAAGCTACATCACGTCATTATTCTGCATTCAATAAACTCAAAATCTGTCAATCCTCTCTTGAAAAATTTGGGCTACAGTGAAACCTGCCTATAACGGTCACCTCTGGGACATGAGAAAAATGACCTTATAGACAGGTGACCTTTCTGTCCAGGTTGATTTCTATGGAAGGTATCATTATAGGGTTATGAAGAGTGGACTTTATACACAGGTGGCTGCTCTATAGAGGTGGCCGCTAATACAGGTTGGACTGTATTACCCAATTTGGGATCATTTAACTATGCCTTTGAGGCATCTGAAAATACTACCTTTGTGTTGAACTTTGTCTCTTGGTCACGCAGTCTTTGTGATGTCAACAAGTGTTCGATGACAGGGGTTGATAAGTCTTTGTTGTAGGGCCTGCAAAATGACAGACAATTGGCTCTAGTTATTCTGATCTTTATTCCATACAATATCCATACAATATTTTGGTTCATTAAATAATTTTTCAGAAGTTAATTGCATGACACCCTGCGAGTGTTTTCTCTCGAGTACTTTGTTGGTCTTCCTTACACTCTTAAAATATCCGCATAATAATATAACATAATCAGCGTATAATAACTGTTAACTACAATAAATGAAATAATATTATGTTCGGAATAAGTGGACGTTGATTTAAGGTCGTCGCGGGTCTGACTGATAATCTAATTCAATTGGTGAAATTCCCGCGGTCGAAGTCAACAATCGCTGAATGTTTTTCTGAACCGGCTGCTCTCTTGATTGAACGAGTTCTACCATCTTTGTATTGGACTTCATCTAAAACTAAATTAAATCTACTTTTACACTAATTTTGATTACTAAAATAGAACATCGGTTTCCATAGATACGGAATGCTTACTGCCAAATAAGGTAATGTACGTTAATGACTAAACGGCACGACTGTTCCAATTTACTGACCAGTATAATTATAGGCGTCAAACTCTACAGTTTCCACTATACACATTACATAACTGAGCAAACGTCCGTTTACAGGTTTCCTACGTCACATCTGGCACTGCCTAGCAACCTGAAACGTGTATAGTCGCTGATGCTGTCAAGGTCGCGCCCAATCTCACTTGATATCTCACTACCGTAAAAACCTTGTGAAACATATCCGGTTATGTGCATAAATGAAAACAAAAAGTCTTACAGCACAGTTAACTTGTGTCTAAAATTAAAGATATTCACTGGATGCAAAAAAGGTTCCAAGTTTTCTCAAGCCTAGTGGCCACTTCAACACATTCGGATGCTTAACAATATCACTAACAAAGTTGATTTGATTATTACGGTTCGACTGCTGAATAGAACGCAAATGTAACATATTCTTACTGCACACACGTGATCATTATAGAATGCAATTTATTGATTGTCCTGGTGAGACTTACATGACTGGGCTGCCGGATGACTCTGACATACTGTCGTAGTCTGACGAAGCGTAGCCTTCGCTAGATGCACCAGTTCCTTCAATGCGGTGACAAAGCAGACGCGATCGATTCATGCTCTCATAACGCTTTGTATTAGCGTAGTGCATTAGACTAGCAGATAGGTCGGGGAGCTTGGCTGCGTTCCGATAACATGCTGCAGATAGCAAACACAGAGAGAAAGATATCAGTCAACTTGAAAGAGGAACAAATGACGGCGTAAAGACCATCGCCCACAAAAGGTTTGCACACACAATCTGAATATGAGGCTTCTAAGCCAATACAAATGGATTCTGTTTGAAAGAATTGGATCAGAGATTGCCCAAGTTATATAAAGGTCAGAAAGCATGAAGCAATAATCTGCTAGGACTGTGTTCATACAATTACAAACTACAGTCAAACCTATATTAGCGGCCACCCCAATAGAGCAGCCACCTGTGTATAAAGGCCATTCTTCATAACCCTAAAATGACACTTTCTATAGAAATCAACCTGGATAGAAAGGTCACCTGTCTATAAAGGTCATTTTTCCCAGGTCCAAGGGGTTATCATTATAGACAGGTTTCACAGTATGGTGATAATGAAGCAACTTACTGTTGGCATGCGTGCAGAGTCGCAGTGCACGGATCGTGTCGCCCAACTGTTCTGCTTGTGTTGATCTTGATAGGCATTCCTCAGCCTCGTTGACCATTTCCTCATATTGAACTGATAGTGAAAGAGAGAAAGACAATATTAGGTCTCAGTAGTGTAGATAAAAGGATGCTCCATAGGATATGAGGCTGATCCATAAGGCTGGACACCGATGTACATTTGATCCATGTGCTGTTGATATTTAGGGTTACCAGACCACAGAGAAAAAAATACGGAACATTTGAAAAATCTGGTAGAAATGTCTAACAAAATCAACTAAATTTGGCATTGTATAGCATATAAATACGGAACGATTCCGGGAAATAAGGGACATCCGGCAACTCTATTGATAAATTACATTAGCTGCCTTGCCTTGTTTCGTATTATGTCTCGATCGTTTACAAGTAGATATTCCCGTAAACTACAAAACTGACATTTTGATCAGTTGAAATCTTTTAAACATTAATCGTTCAATAATCGTTTAATTCACTACAGTGAAACTTGTCTGTAGTGGTCACTTTTAGGACTTGAGGAAAACGAGCTTTATAGACAGGTGACCTTTCTTTCCAGGTTGATTTCTATAGAAAGTGTAATTTTGGAGTTATGAAGAGTGGCCTTTAAACACAGGTGGCTGCTCTATAGAGGTGGCCGCTAATACAGCTTTGACTGTACACAAAAGTACAGGTGTACCAAACATACCTATGGTGAAAAGTGATTTATGTCATGGCTCAATTCTTGGTCATATATACAAATTTTACTCTGCACAAGCAACACCATAAAACAGGGTTGCATGGCAGGTCTACATACAAAAACTCTGAAAACAATAGGATCTATTTGTTAACATACCTTGCCAATCATTGGGGACGACGGTCACTGGTGGTGGACTGAGATCAATAAGGTTCTCGTGCGAATTGGTTTGGGAAGATTCTAGCAATGTGGCAGCCTCAGACTCTCCCGAATTAGAACGCGATACATATCCACAATCGGTGTTGTCATAATCTGATAGATTGCAGTCAGACAGGTCAACAACAATCTCCTGTGTGCTTCGGCTTTTCCCTTTTTGTCGCTCTGGCGTCCGTCGTCGTGGACTATCCCACGACTGGTCATTCTCCACAACTCGTCGGTCGCCATTGACACCATTAACCAGTGGTGGCTCCCTCGCTGTATGGTCAACAGCCACCGGCATTGGTTGACCGATTGATTTGATTGTGCGCTTGGATGGAGGCGAAGGGAGTTTCTTGAAACCTTTCAAACGTGAACCAAGAAGCTTCGAAAATGACTTGCTCTTTTTCCCCAGTCGATTATAGCTATGAGATTGCTCTGCATTACTGATATCCTCATCAGTCTTACTTCGGTGCATTTCAGTGCCTTCATTAGCACTCTCAGCAATTGCGATTATCGGAACGTTATTCTTCATTGAAACAGACCGGCTGATGGTCAATGATTTCCGCCGTTTCTCTGGTTGTTGATAATGCTGGGCTGCTTTGATTTCATTCTCAGTCACATGAGTAACACGTTTCGGACCAGAAGATGAGTCAACGGGATGCCCATTGAGATTGGCATAAATGATAAGAAGCGGCTGAAAATGATCATGCTGACACTTCTTTTTAACATGCTCCCATCTAGAGCCAATCTGAAGTAAAGAACAACATCACAAGATTACCATTGTCAAACAAGACCCCAGAAACGATGATCACACTGCAGCTGCCAAATTTCATTCAATCAATTTATGACGTAATGAGAAGCAAGAAGGTCCCCATGTCAAATGGAAAAAAGTTTGTGTCCAATGGTTCATGAAGGCGTGGATGCAATAAGCTATTAGGGACTAACTAGAAGATGTTTGATTAAGTATTTTTGATGTAATATATAACAGCATTTTCTTCTACATGTCACCGAGGCAGACAAGAAAGTGAGACTGGCTCCTAAATACAAGGGTTCAATTAACACTGCGTAGTTAGTGGGAGCCTTACCTCAATCACTCTTGCATCATCAAAATACCACCACGTCTCTTCTCTTGTGTTGTACAGGAAGGTTGTGTAGTGCTTTCCATAGTATGCCACAACGCCAACCAGACTCAGACGTGTTGCCCTGATGTCTTCAGTGGCAACATTATCAAACAGCTGAAACGAATCAATGCAATAGCTGAAATAAAACGATACTTGTAATGATACTTTAATGAACGTTGTCATAACGACCGCAGTTGGTGTCTTGCGTAGTTGACTAGTTGTCAATTGTCAGGTCGTGTTTTCATGTGAATGTTATAATGATTGCAATGCAGCTAGGCAGAAATGGCAGTTACAGTCAAACCTGCATTAGAGTATGCATGTATGTATTTAACTCTCAAATATTTTACGAATAATTGACAGAGCAACGCCAACAAAATTATGCTTACAGCTAGTGATAAAATAGAACGGTGCGTAATTGAATAGTAAAAACGTTGTGCTTATATATACATTTGAATTTTAAAATTTTTCTCTCAAGGACTTGAAGCGTGCCATTCCTCTCCTAAGCTTCTCGGTTGCATTAGAGGTCACCTCTATAGAGAAGCCACCTGTGTACAAAAGTCACTCTTCGCAACCATAAAATGACACATTCTATAGAAATCAACCTGGACAGAAAGGCCGCCTGTCCATAAAGGTCATTTTCATTGGTCCCAGAGGTCACCGTTATAGACAGGTTTCACTGTAGTCAAAACTACATCATGTACCAAGCGACATGGTCCATTCACTGAAAGTTCTGCTCTTTCCATACAAACAACAAGGCAACTTCAAATAGTCCTACCTCAGACAAGCACAGTCGTTGACCAATACAATCCATCACGGCTGATATGTAGTCAGCATCAGGTTGATCCGTGTTCCAATTGATGCCAAGACACGCTGTAAACATAACAGCAACAATGATATTCTAGGACTGTCGAATGCAGCTCAGTGCTGTCATTTGCAACTAAGCAGCTCCGTATCCATGGTGATGAGTTGAAATGAAAGTTAACGTGTCATGCACACATTGTGGCGGCTCAGTATACGTCCGCTATGAACTGAACCAACGTTGATGTTGAAGTGTTGCATAAAACATGTACACATGTGTTTTGATATGTAAGCCCTTTTTTCTGTTATTCATTATGTTGTTGTCAACCACGCTACACACACTGCTCTTCAACATGGACAGTCTGTATATAGCTGCGTACCAACATCTGGTGCATTCATGAGTGTGCGATGGACTTTGGTTTGACTTGTTCTTCTGTGCTTGAACGTGCATCGCTTCTCGTCCTACAAAGAAAGAATAAATACGCACAAATAATAATACTACGTTTCTAATAATCGGTGTGATATTAACTACAAGTATGACTGCAGAGCGAGCGCCTTCTGAACACTCACCGGACACAGACGGATTTCACCATGAAGAGACGTCTTCTTTAAAAGTAAACCAAAGGACGACAGACTGGCATCTGCTCGTAGGTCATCTGCACGATCGCTGAAGATCAAAGAAGATAACAATACAATCAAACCTTCATGAGGTCCTTTGAAAATCTTAAAAATAACTAGAATTAAGAAAGTAACTAGTTGCTGTTACTACTATCTATCACCACTCTGTAAAGTAACTACAGTCAAACCTGTATTAGCGGCTACCTCTGTAGAGCAGCCACCTGTGCATAAAGGCCATTTTCATAACTCCAAAATGACACTTTCTATAGAATCAACCTGGACAGAAAGGTCACCTGTCTATAAAGGACATTTTCATCGGTTCTCAAAGGTGATCGTTATAGACAGGTTTCGCTGTACCTAGTTACCTTTGTAAAGTTACTTTTAGAGAATTTTTCACTTCTGAAAAAGTAGCTACTGCAACTAATTACCAACAAAAGGTAACTTTAAAAGCGCTGGCTTGCAATACAACAGCCAAAACATGTTGACAGCAAAATGATCTAACTCTTAATAATTGTAACGTAATGACATAGCAGCAAGCGCAAACAATGGTGCAGCTGAGTCATGCATCTAAATTGTAACTTTGAGTGCCGGAAAATTGATTCCAAAGTAGGCCTACATATGTGGCAACACGCAGGCAAATGACGAATGACACAGAAGGCCTAAATATGGGGCAACACACAGACAAATGACGAATGACACAGAAGGCCTAAATATGGGGCAACACACAGACAAATGATGAACGACATAGAAGGCCTACATAAGCGGCAACACAGAGATGCCAACTGCAAACAGCTACAACTTACACCATGGCAGCAGAAGAGACGTAATGAACAGTTTGAAAGAAAGGCATTGGTTCAGAAGTGGCACCGCAACGACATGAGACCTGAAATATGTAAAACAGATTCACCAATAAAACTGTGAAACCGCTCCACAGCAGCACACACGATAGGACACTCATATAGGATGGTCATATGCACTAGCAACCACTTATCAAAACTTTTCAAGTAGCACACAAATCTGTGGTTGCAATAGGCCTGTAAATAACTAATAGCAGCTTAAATATTTCCTGACTCTTAGATTTTGAATCTGTACTATGTTCAACAGAGATTAATCAAAGGTGAATGGCAATTTTGGTTTTGATGCGCTTCGGCATGGATAAATGCCTCAAGATCAAGCCACCTACTAGCGTTTCTGTATAGATAGTTTAGATACATTCACCATTTCGCAAATCACCTCCTCAATGTGTCTAACTATGTGACAGTGACACACACCTGTTCTAAGACTTGCATTGCAAACTTTCGATGAGTGATGCAGTGTCTTGCATCGCAGGTGTCTTCCGGTTCCGGAAATGCCATGTGAAAATGCAGACGCGATAAGATGTTTTCCTGTTTGTAAAACATCAGAACTGTTTAACCTTTGTCCTGCTCATAAAACTAGTTAAAAGAAGACTTGAAGTCGCTTTATCGATTGCTGATTGGTTGATCGCTAGGGAATAACTATGTGATTGGTTATATGTTGCTACTTTTGAATTGTTTTGAAAACGTGTATACACGTCAATAGCAGGACAAGGGTTAATAACATTTCAAAAATAATTTACACATAGCTCCTCCACAGAGAGTAGGCCTAACTATTTACATATAGGTCAAGGGGGGGGATGGTTCGAGCCTTCAAAACTGACCAAACTTCCCACTGCTACTAAATGTTAGACGTATGCAGTGCTACGTACCAACCTGTTTCCAGCAGGCAGTATTGTGCCCGACACTGCATCGAAAGACATTTGAAACTACTAACAACTAACAATTATCTCAATTTCGCTTGCCAAATAAAGAAATTGATAATAATGATGAAGTATTCTGAAGCAATGAAGCATTTGTTCATGTAAAGTTGCAAAAATAAAGCTATGGACATCTCTGCAATTGTACACATACAGATTTTGTAATATTTACGGATCGCGCCATACAAGCAAGCTAAATTAAATTCCTGTGAGCTTCTTCCAATTAAGTTTTAGGGGCGCTTCCGTGTCATACGATCGAACTTAATTCCAGTGCTGTTAAAATTTGCGTCAGAAACTAGAGGGTCACAGAGAACTTAACCCCTGCCCTGCTAGTAAAACTATTTAAATGAAGACTTGAAGTCGCTTCACCAATTGCTGATTGGTTGCTTGCTAAGGACTAACTATCTGATTGGTTGTGTGTTGCTACTTCTGACTTGTTTCAAAAACGTGTATACACGTCAATAGCAGGACAAGGGTTAACATCAAAACCTGGTAGAACCTGGCTTGCCATTGAATTCGGTGTGCGCCAGATCAATCAGTGCAAGATCAACTGGATCATATGGTGAGTCTTATCTTAATTAGAATGAATCAATGTATTTAATTTGGCACGCTCGTATATTAAAAGCCTAAAGGCAGCTTCACATGGTGCAATTTGTTGCATGCAATGCAATCTATAAATAGCTAACTGGCTCTACTTAATAGTCCTACACTCAATGGAAACCATCCAAGGTGCTAGGACAGTATTTAACTGGTGTCAATTAATCACATACAGCTCCATCATGACACTTAATGATGGTATAAGATCAACATTGCATGCAATACATTGCATTGTGTGAAACCTCCTTAAAATGTTTCAATCCCATGATCCACAAAAATATACTCGCAGTTATAGAGTAGGCATATACCCTGCTGGTAGATCTGCTTTCCCGCCAAAAAACCCCAAAGGATAAGACTGACTTACACTATCAAACCATTCACAAGACCATATTTTGCACTAACAATCTTAAATACTAAACATTATACGAGGAGTATTTTCGGCTGGCAAGGTCGTTCGTTAACCAATAAACGTGATAGGCCTACAAATCGCTTAATCAGGATCCAGTGGCATTAGAAATTGTGCAATGATAGCATTGACACTTAGTTTATTTTTAAATTAGTATATTGTTTTCATGAAGACTTACAAAGCATTCAGCAGCATCGTCCATGCGACCCAGCTGGAATCGATGTTGATCCTGACAAAAACACAATAATACGGCATTAAATACAGTTAAACCTGTACTGGCGACCACCTCTATAGAGCAGCCACCTCTGTATAAAGGCCACTCTTCATAACGCCAAACTGACAATTTCTATAGAAATCAACCTGGACAGCAAGGCCACCTGTCTATGAAGGTCATTTTACTCAAGTCCCAAACGTAGGTGACCATTATAGACAGGTTTCACTGTAGGAACATATACTAGTCAATCTGACTGTATGGTCTGGTTGTATAAAAGTCTGATCTCTAGACCCTAATGCTGGAGAGGACATTGTGAAGGAAAGCGATCCAGACATCCGGAGTTAATGTGGAATGATCTCGCTCTTGCACTGATGATGAACTGGTGATGCACACAAGTCTACACAGTAAACAAGGCTTCAAACGTACCTGAAAAGATTTGGCCAATGCGACACGTAAAATTTTTGGTGCTAATGCCTCCTCATCACTTTCTTGAAATTTTTGAAAAATCTCCTGCAAAAATACAAACAGCGTAACAAAACGGGGGCAATCATGTTTAGGGTACAATCCATCGCAAATGACATGAAGTCCTCCTAGCAATGGGATGAAGAAATAACTTCTTGTCAGAAACCATCCTGCTACGTTCCAAATCAAATAAAAGGTCTGTCACGCAGCAATTCGCTTTAGACAAGGTTAATGAGATTTGTCGATCCCAGCTTTATGACAGCGTACCTTCAGTGCACAAAATATGCAAGACTCTCCAAGACAAGCATGTCCTTCGAAGAAGCGAAATGAACGGCGGAAAACGTCAAGATGCCACAGAACCTGAGGAAAATTGCAAAGCGCCATTATTAGTCATCTGCAGTAGTCACTATTGTTTGAAGTTGTGCTAGCTAAAAATTTGAAAATTAAAATTATTTATAGAATTTTAGAAAAAAGCAAATCAGCTCTTTGCTCGTCAGAAGGAGAGCAAAGTTTCAATTATATAAACATCAAGACCATAAAAGGTCATGTTGACAGTTGCCTTATTCTTGACAACATCCTATACAATACCCATGAAAAAGACACAGTTTCATGGTCTGTCTCCAGTAGCACGTTCTAAGTTTAGACACTTAGGCCTACATTAGCTTGTTGCAAGTTTAGTAAATAAACTGCAATGCTGCCCATATACAAGTGGATGCAATGCTAAGTAAACAACGATTATATAAACACGTCCAATACCAAATGATTCAAATCCTTACTGGCCAGCTGTTTGTTTCAAAAGGCTGATCATTTCCAATAACTAACTAACCAAGTCGTAAAAGAACAATATGTGATCTCATTTGAAGCTGCATATATGACAGCTGCACTAATGCTCGGCAGAGACCAGGCAATTGTTTCTGGTTCTGAAATGAATCTCGCATGCACCGTCCAAAGATCATTATATTTAGCTGGTACTCAAAGCACCTGCTTTACACCCTCAGTTTAGACAGGTCCCTTTCAATGACAATTTCAAATCTACAGTTACATTTAGATTGTAATAAAGCGTTGAACTTCAGAATAGCCCAAAATTATTAGTTTGTATTATGTTGGGCGAGAGCACATTCAAATTGATTTTTGACATCTTGAAAGGGTTGCTGTCAGATAAAAGCTTGAATTTAATCTGTTTCCTAAGTCCAACCCTATATCAAAGCAGTTCATAACCCTTCATTACATCCTTCATCCAAAGGCGATGGCCTAGAGGTGTATGTCTATACTGTGCTCTACTATTTGAAGTAGCATAACTGTCCACGAAGTGAGAGGACCATTGTAACAATAAGGAGATCACTATTCTACAACACAAGGAGGTGGATACAATTCTCGCAGTCAGCTGAGCCAGGGTAACTCCCAAGTTCCAATGTCAGACGTAAGGCTATCTTTTCTTTGTCTCGTGTTATTCACCAGTGCAAGGGCAAGGGTCCATGAATAGGGCCTCAGAGGATCATGAAACGAACGACCTCCACAGTGCTGTTAGAGCACTTCCAGACAGAGGCAACAAAGCATTAACGAAAGCAAACAAAGTTGAGTTACACACGTCAGAAAAGATTCCAAAAGGTAATTAACACCTTAGAGGTTGACGTCTGGAAAACTGCTGGATTTAGCAACGATTCCCATCAGGTGATCCAGACTGGTGAAGTGCGAGCAGACGCAAATGTACAATTCCTGTTGTTAGGTCTGATGCACTGAATGGCGCCTTTGACGGGAGATGATTGGCGCGAGTGTCTCACGCAAGTGAAAACCATCTGAGAATGGGATTTGTAAGAAAGGGACAAGTGAACAACAAGACAGTGGAATGTGGGCACGAAGCACAGTTGATAAGACCATAAGACCACGAACAGATAAAAGAGAAACCCCGGTTTCGCAATTGCGGAGATAAAAACGGTTGAACAGAAGACGTTTTTTAGGCTGGAGATGACCCTTTTATCGAAACACGAGCAGCAATGGTGTTGTTTCGTGGTCTGCAGAAACCCGACCCTTGTAAACAACAGTCTGTTGCTAGCACTTTCTGAGTATCGCATGTAAATGCTGTCGGAATGAACATGTTAGCTAACTGCGATTACCATCAACTAATTGGCGGAGTTTAGAGTACCACATGATTAGATTCTCACCTGAACGCCAGAATTTAGGAAGCAGTTGTTTTCGCCTGGAGCATTCAACAGACCTTTAGTCGGCATTGCAACAGACATACGAATGTCTGCATTTCTCCTTGGTGAACGACCTCCTGTTGTTGTCGACTTTGTTGTGGCAAGGGTCATCCTGGCTCGATTGAAGCGAGCAAGTAGGAATGAATCGGGCTAAAAATACTTCTCCGGCATTGGTTACTCCGTGCGGCTTTGCAACTTCGCACGAGGACACTTCGACACGACGAAAAATAAAACTTCCTTGCCAATGACAAGTTCAACGTAGAACGAGACAGTGAAACGTCAAACTGGACAGAAATTACACTGAAAGTGACTGTAAGAGCAGAGCAGGATCCGTTTGCATTGCCATAGAGGTCCTTCGGTACAAACAAACAGTCAAATTGCTTGTGTTCACCAAACAGACGTGTTCAACCAACAACGTAGCCGCTAGTCACATCTCTTGCACAAATCCCAGAGGCCAGTAATCGTGACAAAACAAATAAATCCTTGGCAAACAGAAGCAAGTAGCCAATACTTTACAGAATCACTTGGTATTTAGGGCACGCGAGCACAGAAAACGCCGAACCTGCACGAGCACACCTCCTTGTCTGTAAAAGCCGCTCTTCGACGCGAACGTAAAACACAACAAAACATTACGAAGCGCGACGACGGAAGCCACATGGATAACCCATAATGCAACGCCAAAGACGTCACTCAAAGTCGTTCGATTCTATTGTTCCAGCTGATCACAACAATACACCACGTGAGACAGTGCGCACGTGATAGTCTAAATACAGCCAATGAGTCAAGTTATAACTTAGGGGCTATCAACTGTAGCGCATATAATTATGTCAGCAGACGTCAAAGCGTGGTAAAAATATTGTTTACAACAAAATGGTGGGACTAAATCTGACGTGCAGACTGGTGCAGACATTGCTAAAAGTAGACAACGCTGGTATTTATGGAAATGATGAAAAACACTCAGTTAATTATGGTAAATCATGTTGTCTGAAGAGGCAAGAACGAAGCGACAGAAATCCTCCTTATCTATGGTTCAGACAGTTTGTCACTCAAATATGACCGCAAAGTGTCAGTATTTTGACATGGTAAACCAGAAGATCAGACTTCGAAAGTAAAGGATTAGGGAGCGGGAGGGTCTCTTTAGGTTGTTGTAAACAAGAAGAAAGAATGGAATAGTAATAACAACTGACCAATTTCTTCTGCAAAATATGATGGCGACTGTATAGTTCCGTAGATTCGGCGTAAAAATAGGTAAAGTCTAATGGATGTTTTGTTTTATTTTAAATATCTCCCCAAAAATACGGGAAAACAAAGAAAACGTAGAAGCAAATGTACTAAATGTTAGATAGTATTACTCTATAGTTTAGAAAGCATTATTTAAATTTTAGGCAGCTTTATTCTTAAGTCTAACACAATTGAAGTCAAACTAGAGCTATTAATTTTCGTTCTTAATTCATAATAAACAAAATAGTATCAAGTTACTTCGAACAAGTGAATGCAGAAAGTCAAGCAACATGACGAGCAAGTGAACAAAACTTTGGAGTAATTATAAAATATTGTCTTCTGACAGTAAAACCTTCCACAAGCTAACTAAATTTACAAGCAACAGTAAGAGTGTCTTTCATTTGGTTATTTGACATAAGTGAGATGTCTGAGGGGCAATCTTCATAGCTAGCCATTATGTCTTTGCTTCTGGCAGATGGAATTCTGGACTGTCAAATAGCAAGGGACGCCGTGAAATAGGTTCTTTCGAACTTGGTCTGTGAGGAAAACTCGTCAAGGACATCAACAAATCAGACATAACTTAACTTTTTTTCTTCCCTTTTTTTACAATTTTTCTCGATCTAATGTTCTTCTATTTTTATGCAATGTCAAATTGTAAGATAGTTAATTTTATGAAAAACAATTGCAAGTAGATTTTATAACCTTTGTAAAGCGCTATTGAGCAATTTCTTGGAAATAGCGCTATATAAATACATCAAGTA
>OFHS01002246.1:0-16199 GCA_900245855.1 Calvadosia cruxmelitensis
ATTGTATTCGCTAGAAGAAGCGTCATCCAAATAGATGCATCATTGTACAGTTAAACCTGTCTATAACGGTCACCTTCAAGACCTAGAAAAATGACCTTTATAGACAGGTGGCCATTCTGTCCAGGTTGATATCTATAGAAAGCATCATTTTGGGATTATGAAGAGTGGCCTTTATACACAGGTGGCTTCTCTATACAGGCTGACTGTAATGCACTCCTGGGCACGATGACATTGATCATAGGAAATTTTTGTTGATGTATCGGCACAGAGTACTGGCCCGTGCTTGAAGCCGAATTACTGTTGCTCCTTACGAAGATCTCAAACCAAATTGGGAACTGAGAAAAGGAGCAATTCCAGTTGTTGGGAGAAGTTTTCAACAAATTATCCGATACTGAATGGCTTATCCATCGTGTTTCCTTCGTCAAAATTTAGAAATTTTAATTCATTCAACATAAAATTTACCTATTTATAAAATTTATTTATTTTTCTTCGACAAGGTAAGACTAAACAGTGTTGGAATTCGTAGTACATGTCAGGTGTTTTACGTTAAACCGTGATTACATTACTAGTATACTAGTAGAGTGTTTGAATAAAAATAAATTTAGCGGTAGTTCTTAATAAATTCGTGTAGTAGCAAGTATCGTAAATATTTATAGAGTAATCCTATAGTTTTCGATTGCATGCAAATTAATATTGTATTAGAAATTTTTATCAGAATTACTTTCGTACGTTATCTGTTTTTTCAATAGTGTTTGAATAAAATATTTAATTATTGAAAACATAATGAACAACAGATCGTGACACAATAAAACACATCATGGCTTCCAAGAAAAACGTCATTGCTACTAATCTAACCAATGTAAAGAAGCTTTCTTGCAAGGACGTTTTTGTAGGCCTTATACGTATTGGAAGAATCACCACAGCGCTCAAAATTTCAATGTTTCTTTGCTTGGACAAGAAGAGTCCTTCAAGAAATGTTATCGATTGTTTTCTGCTTAGAATGGTAGCAGAAACAATTTATTTGGATGAGCTGTAGTTCTTGGCGAATTTAGGCTCCACTCCAGTGTCAAAACTTTTGACTCAAAAACCTATCTCCCTTGTCTGTAATTATTAGTTTTGAGTTTTAATCCACTGCTGATAAATATGAACTGCGTATAGTACAGTAAAACCTGTCTATGATGGTCACCTTTGGGACCTAAGGAGAATGACCTTCATGGACAGGGGGCCTTTCTTTTCAGGTTGGTTTCTTTAGAAAGTGTCGTTTTGGGGTTATGAAGAGTGGCCTTTATGGTGGCTGCTCTATAGAGGTGGCTGCTAATACAAGTTTGACTGTAGCAGTGTGAGATACATGAAGCTTCTCGCGTTTTCTGAAGCAGCATGGTCCAAGTCAGAGGCTCGACTGGGATTCGGAGCAGGTAGCTAGCCGTGGACGATGCCAGAGCCTTCCTACCACTCACACAACTCGACCTTAAACCCGTATACATATTTAGCAAAATATATTATCTAAATAATGTATTGCATTCATGAAAGCCGCAGGGATTGGTTCGAAACCCTGAGTGTGTTTCATGGACGATTTAACAGAAATGCATGCCTTCATAGTCACAACTCACAAGTGAAGTTGATTGGTATTGCGGAATGATGACATTTCTCCCATTGTTGGCGCTTTCATTTCAAATAGGAGATATCTCATCGCATGAGACTACTTATCCTAAAAAAGGAAACGTTTAGCAAAAAGGCAACTTTTGCAAGATGAGTGGAAATTTCTAAAAATTAACAGTGGAAATTATTTTAAGAATGAGAGAAGTCTATTTTCAAAATCAAAGAAGTAAAGAGAAGAAGAAAATAAACGGTAGTAAATTAAATTTGTTCGAATTTATAACGAATCCTACGCAAAGAACGAGAATGTTTGAAAAGAACTTGGGGCAAATTTCAAATTTCTGTTTATTAGGGAGAACAACACATGTTGTTTCAACGCAACGTCTGCACACTAGACTTCTGTGCATTGCGAAATAACCTGTTTGAACGTGTTCAGTCTCGGCATTAAAAAATGTGGTGTTTCTCATTATAAATGGACATTTTTGCAATCCGGCAAGCTCTAGTTGTGTTCAGACACGATGTTGAAACATCATGTGGCGTTTTCCTAAGAAATGGAAGTTTTCTCTATCTTTCTAACATGCTTAGGGTTCAGCTTTTCGCCATTTAAATAATTTCCCACTAAAAAGTTTAAGGATAATTCATTAGAAATGTATAGCTGGTATATTAGTTTTAATTCCTCAGTTTGACTTGCATATGTACCTGTATTTGCATAATATGTTAAATATACTGTATGATACCTTTCATAGTTAAAAAATAATAATAATAATAATAGCCTTAGAATTAAAAACTACGTAAAATAAATTTATAAATATTTACAATACAGTGAAACCTCGCTAATATCACTATGGTTTTCCAGTCAAAAATCGTGATAATAAGCGGGTCGTGATATTAGGCGGGTACAAACAGTTGCTTTTGGCAGAGCTTGCTTCTCAAAGTGAAGTGATATTAAGCGGGTTGTGATATTAACCGAGGTGATATTAACGGAGTTACACTGTAATACATATTGAGTTAGTACATATTTTCGCCATTGACATTGTCTAGATCACTCTCTTAATAAATCGAACCATAGTCTATGATCGAACGCATTTAGCTGTCTCTCTGTAGACGCAACAGCAGACGTTTGTTTGTTTCGTAGTCTTTCAATAATTTGACTCGAACTTTGTCACTTTCTGAAAGTATTGTTGGAACTACATCTAAACTATCCATTTAAAAAAGTATGTCCGCTTTTGCCAAAATATTCTTGATTTTTTGAAAACATTCTCGATTTTGTAAAACATTTTCATTTCTTCAACAAATTTCCAATTACAATATTCAAGAGAAACAATTACGTGCAGATATTTCATGCCTATTTTCAACAACCCTCTCTTGGATATCACAGATGTAGTACGAGGCTAGTAGACACTACTGTGGCCTCGTGTTTTCTCTGCATGAACCACTGCGAGATCAATCTGTGGGTTTTAGTTTCCCAGACAGTGAATTTATTCCTTGTTTTCACACAGTAGGATATTCCACTTAAGAATATTTCCCTAATAATATATAAATTTGACTCAATAGGATTTAAGTTATTGTAAATACGACTACGCATATGTAAGATTTAAACATATTTGACAGTCTATTATTTTCTCATGGAGTAACAGAGTCTGACAGCAGGCCCACCATGAAACTATGGAGCTCGCCGATAAAACCACACTGTAGACGATTTCTTTTGAGTCGTATTCTGACAATATACCTTGTAGAAATTATATTAAAAAGACTGATTTTGATTCCACGTACCTGATTGCGTTCAGAGAAACCTCAAAATTGGGTGTTAGCTGACGATTTGTATTCCTTCCACGAGACAGGGTGTTAGAGCCACTGATTTGCAAACAGCTCTATATCTTCCTGTCGTCCGAGCTTCCACTGCGTGAACAGACAGAGTTTGTTATGCTCGGAAGCGTGTCACTACCTGGAATATATAATCCAAGTCATTGGGTGCTTCTAGCGATTGTCTTAGACAGCTGAAGGTCGTGGACCATCTGCAGAGAAACGTATAGACAAGCCAAAACGCCAAATCGAATTAAATGTGTTCAGATGAGCCATTATTTGATAATAGAATATGGTCTTATCTGCATGACAGTCGCTTCTGCTTTGGACCATCTTATTTGAATCAGACTGGCCGATTTACCCACTAGAAGCAAACAAACCAAGACAAGAATTTTTATTTTTTTACTGTACAGTAAGTTAGTATTCACAAAATTGTTTTATTTAAATACAAACAAATTATATACGCTAATTCTAACAGAAGTAATTCACCACAACATTTGACTTTCGATGGTGAATTCCAGGTGCTTAATTGGTCTGAGTCTACTGACGTTGTACAATTAAGCTGAGCCGACGATGTCCTCTCATTAGTGAACTTGAAGGTTTACTAAAATAGACGAAATACTTCCAGTGTGAAGATGCTGGATTATCTAGGAAAGAAAATAGTCAAACTCAAGTTTTGAAGCTCAAAATAGAGTAAAAGTCTACAAAGGTCTTTACATCATCAAATGTAATCATTTCCATTCTACTTAATCACTTAACTATACTTTTAGAAAACCTTCTCGTTATTTACTTTAATTACATGCTGGTGAGTTGTCTGAAGAAATTGGAAATTAAAACGTTTTATTATGATCCAGATCGTTTAAAGCAGAGTATAGCAGACTACATTTCTTTACATTACCTTACTACTTCATTTCTCCAGAATATTTGATCAATTTTGATGGTCTAGTCTTGAAAACAGGATATCTTGCTTCAGCACATTTCCTTGGTAGTCGTATTTGTTATTGCTGTATCGTTTCAGAGCGTGACTGCATACGAGACAGCATGTTACCAAGAAACCACTTTTCCTGGATGCAGGAATGGATCAAATGAGATAGCAAACCGGTTTGTACAGGTTTGTCGCGAAGAGATTACTGCGAGAAGCAGACAGTACCCAGCAAATCACGCGGGGTGAATTGATAATACAGTGTAACCCCGTTAATATCACCTCGGTTAATACCACTACTACCGTACGATTCGGCAAGTTTTGTCTAAATCAACTATTTGCACTCATTGAATATCACGACCTGCTTATTATCACGATTTTCGACTGGAAAACCATAGTAATATTTAAACAAGGTTGCACAGTATAGAAATTATACGCTCCTATATATATATATATATCATGAATGGAATAGAGAAAGCTCCCTGCACTTATAGCCTATCCATGCAAATACGAACCAACAAAGATACCTGTCTTCAACGACCATCTAAGCTACCAATGAGCAGAAGCAGAGGATGCCACAGGGTTCAGATGGAAAACTTTTGTCGAGAACTCTTGAGAATAAACCGGTTTCAGGTATAGACGTTAAAGATGTAAATAAAAATCACCCTTGCTTTGACACACAACAAAAACAGGATTGCATGCCAAGTGCTAGCAAGGTCGTTTTGTGGTTATCGCTCCCGTGGCAGAAGAGGTCCTACCCCGTGGCTGCATGACCCAGTAATGTGTTCTGTGGTTCTCAGCGATCTGAAAGGATTGCAACAATAATCGAAAATGCTATTAATTTTTTTCGCTGGCATGTTTTTACTGCACAAACTTAAGACATGAGCAAGTAATTCGAACATTGTTAGACAGTATTTCTCAATAAAAATACTAGAGTACATTTATGAATGTTTATTTTGAATTTCTTTAGACAAATATCTGATACAGTGCCAGAATGAAGCCGTGATGCTTAATGAGTAACAAAACAAAGGCATAGACTGTCGCAGAAAAGTCTCTCATAAATCCATGGCAGAAAAACACTTTCTTCAGACTATATAGCCTCTATGGTTGAATCTATAGCGACAGTATTATTTGACCGACGTCAGTTTGCTTCTATGCATTAAAAAAAAGTATTCCCTTAGGACCAGATCTGGTCCCTTGGGAATTCCAAGATTTGAAACGCCTCAAAACGCAGTTTACGTGCGTATGCTTGCTTGTTTGTTATTTTCTATTTGTTAAAATCCGGCACTATTCTATCAAGAAAGGTTTTGACGATCCCTGAGGAATAACAAGGCCTTTATTATTTACGTTTACTGAAACACAGTGCCAATTCTCAAATCAGGTCAAAGTTGAATAATTCCAAGTGGCACTTGATGTAGAATCTAGGGAGCCGTTTTTGAAGAGGCTGCTTCAAACCTGAGCTATGTTTCAGAAAGTTTGACGAAAATATTACCGTGGGAGGAGCAGGTACAGTGTTTTTTGTTTAGCAGACGGTTGCAATGGAATAGCTCGAAAGGATCGATTCCAGTCGCTTGGGATCTGCATTTGACAAGAGATAGTTTTAAACTATGCGTGGAATCTGATGCTGGCCAAAGCTGCGCAGCATACGGAAGAAAAGCTTTGACTATGTGATTTTCAATAGGGCACTGTATAAATTAGAAGGCTTACAAAGATACAAACGCTAAAACTAGGCTAATTACAGGATATGCACATCAAAATTTGAAGTAACATCAGTCAGCATGCATTCTAAATTAATCTAATTACGAAATTTAAAAATCTACCTACTGAAAGCATTCGTGTTATTTTTCAAAACTAAATTTAAATTAAATAGAATAATAATTTATACAACTTTTTGCTTAAAGATTTCCTTACTTGTTATGAATTTTAAATCTTCTGGTAAAATGTTCCATTCTTTAATTGCACTGTTTTCCAGTAAGCCGTTAGTGCTTCACAATACTCAGCAGGCAGATGAGTGAGGACAACCCGTAAACACACTCTACCCACGAACACTTGTCCATGCATCTATTTCTTAGTTTGTTGTTGTTTTGTCTAGAGCATGAAGCTAGGTACTAGCATCTTGAGGTCTATCTCCTTGTAAAGACTGGAACCCAAGCGATGCTTCTTAAGGGAGACCCTATTGTTGATACAGAGAGGTAATGCATCTCAGCCATAATCTGTGAATGCTCAGAAATAGGTGATGATAGTAGATATAATTATTTCAAGACATATAAACGGAGAAATACAGCATTTAATGGATATCTAAAAGCGAGGTACATGTTTGAGATTATGACCAGGGTAATATTGCGTCTGTTTCTTGGTGTCTAGGTACATGTGGGGAGTTGTAGAATTGGCAGCATGTCAACCGTGTTGGAGTCTAGACAAACTCAGTTATGGCTTATAACTTCTAAATTTGTAGACGTATTCCTCTCTGTCATGCATGACGCAGGTGAGACAGACAAACTACTATATTCTTCTGAAGGTCGATAATTCAAGATCAGTAAAACCGAAGCCAAAGGCCTGGAATCTGATTGATTCTCTGGTGGAGATACGATGTTGATATAACCAGCGTGATGTAAGTACCTGCTGTTGTGAACGGGGAATTAGCAGGTGTAGCATCTACCATGCGTGCGCATCCATGCCGCTGGTCATATGGATCGGAAGATGTGAAGCGTAATTAGGGTTGGGGCGAGTGGATGGTAGTGATGTTTGGTTTTATGTACGTGGAAATTATTCCTCCCTTTACTTCAATCAATCAATCAATCATCATTTAATCTGAGAAATCCGATAAGCTTACAAAGCTTTTTTGCACGGAGCAAATACATGATACATCATACAACAAATTATTGATATTAACATTGAATAATATATAGAGGGGAACTAATGAAAAATTATAATTATATAAAAAGAAACAAGTTCAAGCTTCTAAGTGCCCACGACAAAGATACTTGAATCCGCCAGGGTCAGCCACTTCCTTGATCGAAGAGGGAAGTCCATTCCACAGATGTGCCCCAGCGAACTGAAAGGAATTTTTGTGGGAACTTTGAATGTATATGTTGTGTGTGGATGATCGCGTTTTTAGATAAACATAAGTACATACATACATGTCAGACATGAAGAAAATGCCAGCATTAACATAGTCGAGATATATAATTTGTGAAACGTTGAAATAGCGAACTTGTATTCGGTGTTTATAAGTGTTAAATATGCTAATATCTATCTAACTAAATATAAGTTGGGAGGAGGATTATCTGATTGAATCATATACTTGTATGAAGATTAAATTAAAAATATCATCATCGTTGTAAATCGTACTGGTAGGCTGTCTATAAATAATGTAGTTCCGTTAGTTCGGAGTATATAAATATGGAACAGGACAGGAAAGAGATGGCTTGAAATCTTGGATCCCAGATCCTGTTGAAAGCGAATGCAACTAATGTTCATCTGTCAAGTGTCAATTGCCGTTGTGTAAGTAAGGATACTTTGTGGAAGTGTTTTCAGTCGTGACAATGTAATGAAGAAAAGAGGAACAGCCCAAATTGCTTTCCGAAACATCATAGCAGTATGAACGGCAACTGCGTATCGCGCTACCATGCTTAGGACCTCGGCACATGCGCAATGAAACAACTCAGATATCTTACAGTACGGAAGATAGTTTCAAATAGAAGTTGTGAAGTAATAACGAGCATTGGAGCAAAAGATCAAAACAAATTCAGGTGGATCGAGACTTGTCTTGCAGAAATCTCATTAAAAGTGAAATAATGTACATTGTCCCTTACAGTAGACATTTTAAATGCATACAATGTAATTTATTTGCGTTCTGTCTTCCCACATATACAATAATAATAATATTAAGATAACAGTAAGTATATGTCGACCGCAATTAACAAACAAACACGCTTCTTTCCCCCATTGTTATAAAACCAGCTATAATCGCAGGAATCCGTCGAGCCTTTGACGCGTTCGAGACCCTTTCGAACTAGCCTCGCTCAAGAACGAGTCTCCCAGCGCCTGATATAAACTCTGACATAGTTCGCTTGTGGCGTCGTTCATACTGATGCGTCCGGCACCCGACGTACTGCCCGATTGGACGTTCGAAAGGAGGTACCATGTGACCGGAAGTATGTGGCGATGTACAAGGGCTGATTTTTTGGCGTACAATGGACCGACTATGTCTGAAATACAAACGACAGCAAAGGTCACGCAAACGAACAATATACTGTACAGTCAAACCCGTATTAGCGGGCACCTGTGTATAAAGACCACTCTTCATAACCCCAAAATGACACTTTCTATAGAAATCGACCTGGACAGAAAGGAACCTGTCTACAAAAGGTTATTTTCTGTAGGTTCCAAAGGTGACCATTATAGACAGGTTTCACTGTATTAGCGACCACCTCTATAGAGCATCCACCTGTGTATAAAGGTCACTCTTCACAACCCCAAAATGACACTTTCTATAGAAATCAACATGGACAGAAAGGCCACCTGTCAATAAAGGTCATTTTTGACTACCGTTTTCCTTAGTTGCTGAAGGTGACCGTTATAGACAGGTTTCACTGTAATTGATCTTAAGACGGAGAAGACTGCTTGTGAAATGACTTGTGATTTATCTAATACAACGGTGTCCCACCCAGGTAAAGAATTCATGTCATATGACTACCGGAATGACGTCATCACTCTGCAAGTTTGCGGCTAGCTCGTAGCTGGGTATTCAATAATACTTTGACATCAATCAATCATCGTCTTGCAATAAAACAAGGATACAAACAAACTACGTACACATTACAGCCATATATTATTCACTCCAAATCTTGTGAAAATGTCAGAAAGTGCGGTAAAAATACTCTGTTATTGCGATATCTTTATAATCAGGCAGCAAACCCATAACAGTTCTGGAATCAGGTTGGAATTGTCTTTATTCACTGGCATTGCGACTTTATTTCTTGCACAAGAACCAAAGCTCCATCCGCGAATGAAAGTGACTTATATATGTGAAGATTGCCGGATAACTGTGAAACCCACGTGCTCGTAGAAAACTTTCCCATCTACGCATTTGCACGAGAAAAATATTTACAGGAACGAACGTTGCACGCGGGCTTCGATCTTTGCCCACACCCAGTCACACTGACAAGAGTTGCAATAGTTCTGATGAGCATTTGAACGCAGCCTAATATATTTGCCTTTCTGTGGTAGAAACGGCGAGACCAGGTCATTCTATGATGATTTCAAGGGTTCTTTTTCAAATTATCACATACCGGCCATCCGTCTTGTCATTTCTGGCTTAACTCGAGAGTTTCCAAACTGAACGGCTGTGGCAAAAGATTGGACGAGACTAGAGCCGTCTGAAAACAAAAAACCACAAGAGAATTACCCCCAACTGTTTGTCGAGTCGGCTCTGCTGAAAAGGAAGCAACGTCTGTTCAGGGTCATTGAATATCAACAGATACGACGTATGAAGGCGGAGACACAAGAGGGCATGTCTCACGTATGTATCATAGTACGGAGCCCATGACATCTCACGCGTGTTGCTGATATTGGCAGCCAGCCAGCCAGGTCTTACAAAGTACGAAGGCATAATTCAACTGCACCAGCGCTGATCCAAGACCACACACAATGGACGAAGTGCAGTCCTGCTGCATTTTGGGACTTAAGCTACTACAGTCACGTGTTTCTGAGCTGAAATGGACCATTTTGACAGCCAAGAACAATCCTTGAAATTGACCATCACAGAAGAGAGTACAGTTGAATGCACATTAAACAGAAGCAATATTGTAGTGCCACCAGAGGTCAACTAAGATGCATTGAGACTGGTCAATTGCACTTGCCTACGAATTGGACGAAGCAATCGAGCACTTGACAAGCAGCAGCGTAGACAGCGTGGTTCTTTGATGCTATGCATCCAGTCAAAGATTGTAGTGCCATGACAACGATAGGCCCAAGGCCATCTCCGATAATTGGAACGATTTGAACGAACGTCTGAAGGGAATGTAAAAGCACCTGCCACAAGAGAGAGAGAAAAAAAAACGAAAAGTTTCAAAGCAAATCGCACGCGGCATCGCTGCAGTGATAATCCGCGGTAATTGTTTGTTTACTTCATCATATCAGTCATAAATCGTAAATTACTATTACACATCAGTGATACATAGATAAAATTGACATATACGACAGGGTCACTCTGTAAGCAAAATTGCTTGTTTGTTTAGAAGACCCGTAATTGAAACAAAAAATCGCTAGCAGCCTTAGTTGGCCCTTAACCGGATATTTGACACGACAGCCATTGCGCACGGCAAGGGGCAGCGTGAAGAGAGGGGAGTAACGAAGATTGTCTTCTGGCAGCCATTAGGCATGGACATTAAGGTAAGTAATTATCATTAAATATTTCTTACTTTGCTGTTCGAATCGGCAAGACGGGGCACGAACTTGTCTCCAATCTATTTTTGAAAAAAACAAGAAACACAAAGGGCTCATTGAGAATATGAAAAAGTTGGGTCAAGCGACTTCAAGATACAATGAAAATGACCAACGGTCTATAAACACAGTGGTCGCCCAACACAGGTGGTCGCTCTACACAGGTCAGACTGAGAACGCTCTCCGTAACAGGTTAGTTACTTTGAAACGACAAAACATTCAACAAAATTAAATTTTGAATTTGCAAATAGTTTTATCAATAATTAGATCGTTTTTAACGGGTACATATAATTAGATAGGTGGTTTCTACTTTAAGAGCAAAATTTCATATTTCAAGGAATATTATTCTTAAATCTAGTAGATAAATTCTTGTCCACGCTGTAAGCCACAAACTACTACAAGCCAAATATGGATATTGCTATTGTTCAAACGAACTCTTATTTTAAGCAAGTTAACCCTTGTCCTGCTTACAAAACTAGTTAAATGAAGACTTAAAGTCGCTTTATCGATTGCTCATTGGCTGATTGCTAGGGACTAACTTTCTGATTGGTTATATGTTGCTACTTTTGACTTGTTTCCAAAACGTG
The DNA here is from genome assembly GCA_900245855.1 of Calvadosia cruxmelitensis. NCBI lineage: Eukaryota > Metazoa > Cnidaria > Staurozoa > Stauromedusae > Kishinouyeidae > Calvadosia > Calvadosia cruxmelitensis. The sequence goes on from OFHS01002246.1 coordinate 11,356, forward strand.
TACATACGTCAATAGCAGGACATGAGTTAATACTTAAAACAAGAAAACAATTCTAGTCTAAATGTATTTTTAGTGTGTAAAATCAAACCTGTATTAGCGGCCACCTCTATAGAGCAGCCACCTTTGTATAAAGGCCACTATTCATTACCCGCAAATGAAACTTTTTTAGAAATCTACCTGGACAGAAAGGCCACCTGTCTATAAAGTTCATTTTTCTTATGTCCCAAAGGTGACTGTTATAGACAGGTTTCACCGTACCTTGATGACGTTGGAGCCGAAAGTGGAAGGATTTAAGCGTGCCAGCTCGTAAACAATATCAATGCCCTCAAGACGATCTTTCCAGTCGTTAGATTCCAAAAGAGAGAGCCGATCAAAGTCAAACGCCTTGAAAGAAAACAAGAAACATGAAACAGTGGAAATTGAAGTGAAAATCAGAAATCTAAAAAATCAACAGGCTCCTAGCTGTTACTGATAGGAGAAGGTATCCTCACTATATAATATTTGCGACGTGTATGGCTTTCAATGCACAAGGATTGATCAGAGGTCACCTGGGGTACTAACAATGGTCACGTGGATTTATAGACGCGGCAGTCACGGCTTGACTTAAACTTTGCTTAAATGTTATGTAGCCAGCATTTAAGTAGAAAGAAGCATATATCATGTACAGAGCTTATATGCAAATTGGTTCTTGAAGCAAAATGTTCGCATGTAAGTGGATTCTGAAAAAATTCGACTTCAACATGCAGACTACAGTGAAACATGTCTATAATGGTCACCTTTGGGACGTAAGGAAAATGACCTTCATAGGCAGGTGGCCTTTCTGTCAAGTTTAATTTCTATAGAAGTGTCATTTTGGGGTTATGAAGAGTGTACTTTATACACAGATGGCTGCGTTATAGAGGTGGCCGCTAATACAGGTTTGACTGTAGTGCAAAGTAGGGATTGCATCAACTCTTGCACTTAACAAAACGTTCTGCTATATCTGTTTGCGTATAATCAGCGTGGACTGTGATTGCATTTATGATTGAACCTGTGACGACGAAGATGAAGATGAACTCTCTTGTCGTCTTCTATTCTTGAACGATGTCGCCCTGGAAAATAAAAAGAGGGAAATGACTTCATTGCTCGCCAACTAAATGACAACCACAGACATTAAATCAGGCCATTCACGTCACTTAGAGATCCACTAATCTAACCGGAATAAGTGAACATTTGATTAATCTAACCGGATTGAGTGAAAATCTGATTAATCTAACCGGATTAAGTAAAAATCCGATTAATCTAACCGGATTAAGTGAAAATCCGATCAATTTAACCGGAATAAGTGAAAATCCGATTGCGCAGAAATAATTTAAATTTCTGTAAAAATTTGGAAGATCCCCAACAAACAAACACATGTGATTATGGGATGTTCCTGATCATGTAAATATATTTTGTTTGTTATTTCATTCAGCCTGAGCCTGAATTCTATTTTCATGATCAAATATACAATCCTGATACAATCTATCTATCTATTTATCTAATATTCCAAGCAATATAGGTTGCAAGTATTTTAAATTATTGACTAAATATTAGAGGTGGGGTAACACATTGCATTGATTAACGATGTGCTTTTCTGCCATCGATTACAATTGCAAATAATCAATCATCAAGTAAAAAATATCTATTTTTGGTACAGTCAAACCTGTAATAGTGGCCACCTCTATAGAGCAGCCACCTGAGTATAAAGGCCACTCTTCATAACCCCAAAATGACACTTTCTATGGAAATCAACCTGGACAGAAAGGTCACCTGTCTATAATGGTCTTTTTCCTCAGGTCCCAAAGGTGATCATTATAGACAGGTTTCACTGTAATACACGGAGTACGGTATCTGCGCAATATACCTTGTTAGATGTGTTCCTGCAGCATCAGGTGTGGTGCTGCAGCTGGGTGATTTAACAACTGATGGATCGGTTAATGCTTTGTGAGGTGATACACTTGAAGAGGCATCAGATGCTGATTTTTTCAGTCGCTGCAAGCCTTTTTCAGGCGGTGGTTCGCCTAAACCCTGTTGGATACAGCAATAACATAAACATGATAAAATTCCATTTGGGCACCCATCGTTGCGTACTACTGTTATAGTGAGTCTATTTAGCCCACATGGAATGTGGCCATCTGGGCCTTGGGAATAAACAAGTCGAACATAACACCCCTCTTTCACATAGTTTTTTATTCAATATAACATTTATATTATTCAATATAACATTTGTACAAATCGCATGCTGGTAGCATGTATCCCATCCAAGAATTAATCACTACTTTTGCCAATTATCCCAACTGGTCGGATTCCAATGGCGCTGTCAATTGACCTCGCTTCATGGTACAACTTACTTAACCCTTGCCCTGCTCATAAAACTAGTTAAATGAAGACTGGAAGTTGCTTTATTGATTGCTGATTGGTTGATTGCCGGGAACTAACTATCTGATTGGTTATATGTTGCTACTTTTGACTTTTCTCAAAAACGCGTATACATGTCAATAGCAGGACAAGGGTTAATTTCCAGCAGTTTATCTGCATTAGGAGGAGGATACTAACCGGGTCCGACGGTATCTAGAGAAAAAACAGTCGAGGCAAATGAGCATAAGTGGCCATGATCCTACCTTTGTTCTCAGTGTTTCAATGACGGAGTTGAGTGCTTTGGCATTGGCAGTGCGTGATGTGTGTTTCAACAGTAATCTCTCTATGTCAGGAATATCGATCAACAGCAAAACCATTCGCCGACCGTAATACCTTATAAAGCAACAACGTAAAACTATGAACAAAGACAGAAGGCCGTGAGAATTGAGCCAATCAGAATGCAACTGGTTACAAAACAAAAGAAAGGCTAACAAAAGAAAGATTAGAAGCATGGGTTACGCTATCTCTTTTTTCATCAAGAAGCAAAACAATAGAGCATGCTTTTCGCGGCGAAAATGTTTTTGTGAAATTCATAAGATGAGCATGTCAAGGTTTTGCACAAGCAAGAAGCCATGTGAACATAATTATGGTGATTGACTGATCAATAACAATAGGCTAGTCGTGCAAACACCAAGGCTGGGTCTTTGACGTTGTGTTGCAGCACAACAAAATTCCCTAAATGCTCGACGTCTTTGTCAACATTATGCTCTTGCGTTAACTCACAATGAATCTCATTTCGATTGCCGCGGTTAGCTTGAAACGCATAAACAATAAAATAACGTGGAAAGAGGATTGCGAGCTTTTCCAGCTTGTTGTTTCGCAGACAAAAGTCAAAAAGGAAAACAGTAGCAACAATTCATGTTCAAGCTGTTTTAGATAAACAATTTTTTGCAGCTAAAGTAAATATTATCATGTAAAGTTTGGCACTGTCCGCAAATTAATCGCTCTTTCGATTGAAGGGTCCCTTGCTACAAGCAGTTTCAATTACAGTCAAACCTGTATTAGCGGCCACCTCTATAGAGCAGCCACCTGTGTCTAAAGGCCACTTCTCATAACCACAAAATGACACTTTCTATAGAAATCAACCTGGACATAATGGCCACCTGTATATAAAGGTCATTTTCCTTGGGTCCCAAAGGTGACCATTAAAGACAGGTTTCACCGTATACACAAGACATCTTATTGAGCTTTAAGCTAGAAAATCATATTCTTCTCTTAGGGTATTGACATGTGTGGTTGAGATTAAAGGTTTAATAGACCTTTTTACAAGCTACAGTCAAACCTGCATTAGTGGCCACCTCTATAGAGCAGTCACCTGTGTATAAAGGCCACTCCTCAAAACCACAAAATGACACTTTCTATAGAAATTAACCTGGACCGAAAGGCCACCTGTCCCTAAAGATCATTTTCTCGGGTCCCAAAGGTCCCAATGTATCAAGCAAAGTGGCAAGTAAGGTATCAAGCAATGAAGCAAGCAAGATGGCAAGCAATAGGGCAAACAATGGAGCAAACAATGTATTGAGCAATGTCAAGCAATGTGGCAAACAGTGTTTCACACAATGAAACGACTCAAAGGAGCAATGTAGTGTGCAACGTGGCAAGCCCTGAAGCAAATGCGAAGCCATTTGATTGCAAACACAAAGGAATGAAAAGCAGTACGTAATGCAAGTCAATGCAAGTCAAATTTAAGTGCGAAGCAGTACAGAACGCAAGTTATTCCTAGCATCCCATCCATATCTATCGTGGTGCAAGGCCTAATGTTGCGTGCGACTTGCAGCAACTGCACAGATTCTGGTAAAGCAAATACTTTTGGATCTTGCAGGCAGTAGCAATAGCGAGGAGCTGCTGCTCACACCGTACCATCAAGGCCATGTGCGTGGTAATTAGATGCGCAGCAAGATACACTGTCTGATGACACACTACACCAATTAAGCCGCACTGAGACCCCCTTGGCACGTCAGCACTATGGTGCGAGTCTAACCTAACCTAAATTACATTTAGCTACATTTATAGACAGGTTTCACTGTACCTTGTCTCTGGATGCATGTCCAAGGCAAGCTGAGTGATGCATGGCAATAACCGTTCTGATATGTCCCTGCTGCCATTGGCAATACGATGGGATCCTATTCTATCAGCAAGTTCAGCTATAAATTTTGCAGCAGTTTTACGGACTTGGGCATTGCGGTGTCTGAAAGGAGAAAAAACAATGCCATGCAAAAATCAATAACAAGTCAGACAAACGTCAAAGATGTGACACTCATACAAAATAATAAAAACAGTAATGACAAAACAGCAGGACCTCTTATCAGATATTGTATTTATGCTACCTATTATCTCTATCCATTGAATCCGTGGTATTGTACAGGATTTAGATAGATAGATAGTTAATTTTGATCATGAAATAA